>JAQFXT010000224.1:0-55936 GCA_034683725.1 Strigamia crassipes
CGGATATCGATGTCGCATTTCATGATGGAGTTGAAGGTGGTTTCGTGGATACCAGCAGACTCCATACCTAGTTTAGAGGTTCAATTCATTAGAAAATGTAATTTTTTAATTTAAAAAAAATAAAAATCCGTGTTTACCCAAGAAAGATGGTTGGAAGAGAGCTTCGGGGCAACGGAATCTCTCATTGCCAATATTAATAATTTGACCATCAGGCAATTCGTAGGACTTCTCCAAGGAGCTAGACGCAGCAGCAGTTGCCATTTCCTGTTCAAAGTCAAGAGCGACATAGCACAACTTTTCTTTGACGTCACGGACAATTTCTCGCTCAGCTATTGAAGAGAAGATTTGTATTTTTTAACAAATTGAACAGAATTTTTTAATTTTTTAATTCATCTACCGGTGGTAACGAATGAGTATCCTCTCTCGGTAAGGATTTTCATCAAGTAATCGGTGAGATCTCGTCCAGCCAAGTCAAGACGGAGGATAGCGTGGGGAAGGGCATAACCTTCATAGATGGGGACGGTGTGGGATACACCATCTCCGCTGTCCAGTACAATACCAGTGGTACGACCGGAAGCGTAGAGGGAGAGGACGGCTTGGATGGCCACGTACATGGCGGGGGTGTTGAAGGTTTCGAACATGATTTGAGTCATCTTCTCTCGGTTGGCTTTGGGGTTAAGAGGGGCTTCGGTGAGAAGCACGGGGTGTTCCTCAGGGGCCACACGCAACTCGTTGTAGAAGGTGTGATGCCAGATTTTTTCCATGTCATCCCAGTTAGTTACAATTCCGTGTTCGATGGGGTACTTCAAGCTGAGGATACCTCTCTTGCTTTGAGCTTCATCTCCTACGTAGTTGTCCTTTTGTCCCATGCCCACCATGACACCCTGAAGACGATTTAAAAATTTTAATATACATAAATTTAATTATTTTTTGAAAAAAAAATTTAATTATTTTTTGAAAAAAAAATTATTAATTTACTTGATGACGCGGGCGGCCAACAATGGACGGGAATACGGCACGAGGAGCATCATCTCCGGCGAAACCCGCTTTGCACATGCCGGATCCATTGTCCACTACGAGAGCAGCAACATCGTCGTCACACATTTTGACTGGTTTAATTCAATCTACAAATTAAAAATAAAAGTTTTATTTAGATTGTTTTCTGGATGTTTTGGAAAATCCGTTTATTTTCTCCAGCTAATGGGTCTTAAGGTTAGGACTAAATATGGTGATACTATCTCGATGCTATTTTTAAACTGTTCTACTTTTTTCCCTTTTTTTAAAATAAAAATGTTAAAACAAAAAAAAACCAATAGTACCGCTCTTAAATGAATAGTTGTATTAAGTTTCTAGCATTTAAAAACCAACTTAGAGAAGGAGTATTTTGTCTTAGGGTTAGATGTGAGTAGTGACCTTAAATGGTAAGTGTGGAAGTATTTAAAATCTACTCGTTTTACATCAAAATAGCGGTTTGATGCAGTTTCGTCCGTTCTATATAACAGTATTGCAATACTGAGCCATTAGACGTGCATTAATTAAAAGTAGAAACTTACGAAGAATTAAGTGAATAAATTCGGGTAATTGTGAATTAAATTAAAAGTTGTAAGAAAACGAGTAGTTAACTGTTAAATTAAATGTGTACTGGAAACTCACGCAAACTAAAGTTAAAATCGAATTAGGAAGCGCGTCTACTGCAGTGAATGAGTTCAATGCAAGGCCGCGTAGCCTATCTGCAATCTTACCTGTCTAAGCAAGCAAACAAGGGCACGGGACGATCGTCCTGCAACTGTGATCAGCAAGGAAGAGAGCGACTAACGACGATTGCGCTGAAATTTAACTGTAATTCCCCCGAGTCATGTGACTCGGTGACGTTTTTGGTCTAAATTAAGACATATTTTACGCGAAAAATCCTACTTCCCTCCTCTGAGGCATAAAATGGCAACTTCCATTCTGTTTTAATGATGGTTAAACGGTTTTGTTTTTTTTTTAATTGAAAAAAACTTGATTGAGGTTGCGGTTTTGTGGTTTATTAATTACTTTTGGTGGATTTTATCGCATTAGATTTCGTTGTACATAAAATTGTCAGAGTTGTTGAGCTGTTTGTATTAAAAAGGAAATAATTAAAATAGAATTTAGACATAAAAATAAAAATACGTTTCTGTTTTGCTGGTGATTTTATTTAATCGTTTAATTCAAAAGCGTTTAAGACACAGTTTTTATAAACGCCACGTGCAAATGATGAAAAATTACGAACAAATGTTTCAAGGTTTTCACGAAAACAGATTCGTTGTTGTCAATTTTACATTTTTCAGATCAGTGGGCCATTGACTAGTAGCATGACCTAATATGGAATAGCAGTACGCGCGTGCTTCTGTGGTATGCAATGAAACAAACATCAGTTTTCACACTCACCTTTAGAAATAAACTGAACTGATGCTTATGTTCGTATGATCTGTTTAGTTAACATTTAAGAGATAATTTTGTTTTATTTATTGATATAATTTATTAATTATTAATGAAACAAATGCAAAATTAAAATCTGCACAAATGCATTAAAAAAAACGCAGTTTTTTGTTGAAAATGTGTTGCAATTTGTTTATATTATATTTTTTTATTTTCCCAATTAATTTTTTAAATAATGTTTTATCACTTATGAATTAATTACAATTTAATAAATGAAACTGAATAGAAAGCTGGAAAACCATAATATAAAATTGCGTTGTAGCTAAATTGCTCAAAAAAGGAAGAATGAAGAATAAGAAAAAGAAGAAGAGAAAAAAAAAGTAGAACCGAAAAATTTTTGAAATTTTTTTCCAAAGTGCCAATCTTTAAAAGTACCAATCTCTTTTTCAACCTACAGCTGAGACGACTTTAGATTTCTAAGAAGCACAACTCAGTTATCCCAATTTGGACTCTCCTCGTACCAGAGCTAGAAGACGGCCTGTAAATTCTCACTGATAAGTTAAAAATAACTGCTCTTCAACCCGTTTGCAAAAAACTTCAGCGCTAATTTATTCAAAATTTGCATTACAAATATGAGAAAAAAAAGATTGTATTGTTTGCAAACCGTTACTAATTTTCATATCGAAACATTAAAGCAAAAAACTTTTAAAAATCACCACTAGATGGCAGAAATTATCTACTGGCGCTACCGGTTGAACCGGTTAAAAACATGTTGTGGAAACGAAGGACACGGTGTTGACGTGGATGCTGTTATCAACTCGTTGGTATTTCCCCAGGATCGCGTACCAATCTAGTAAAACTCTATTTTACTTCATTTACTCCGTACCAAACATAAAAATGAACAGGAACTAATTTTATATAAATTCGGCGCTTAAATCTTAATATTGTCTTCCGTGATTCGGTAATTAGAGCAAAGATTAATTGCAATTTATGAATTCATAACTTTATTTTTTATAGGTTTGTTTATTCCAGTGGTCGTTGAACATGAGACGGAGACGAGCAATTGCCGTGTTGGGTGTTGCAATTCTTTTGATTACCTGTGTAACGTTATACATCGCTATTGAATTTTCCCAGTTGCCCATCAATGGATTTAATGCATTGAAACCATCTGACAGAGTAAGGAAATGTGAATTCATCAAATTTATTTATTTATTTTATTTATTTATTTTATTAAACAAATATTTTTTTAGCACGAAATAGATCATATTGAAGATCGGCTCGCCCATCTAGAAGATGATCTCAGAGATAATCACAGAAGCATAAACGAAATTTTAGCTACTGTTAAAGATCTAATCAAAATCGACGCCATTGAAAAATCTCTGCTGTTTAGAAATGCAACAACTAAAGAATGCAGTTTAGTCGATGAACCTTCTTCATTCGTTCCTGATGTTCAAGTACTTAGTGGTTTTGATTTTTAGTGCGATCGTCATTTTTAATTTGATTTATTTAAAAAAATAAATAGATGCTAGCACTTTATAAAGACCTCACTTTTGATAATATTGATGGAGGTGTGTGGAAGCAAGGATGGCCTATTACTTACAAAGCCAATCAATGGAATCGGAAAAACAAATTGAAAGTGTTTGTTGTTCCGCATTCGCATAACGATCCCGGTATGGCAGATTTACTTAACGTGGAGTTTTGAATTCGAATTAAAGTGCTACTTACAAACAGGTTGGATTAAGACGTTTGAAAAGTACTACCAAGACCAAACCCGCCATATATTGAACAATATGGTTCAGAAATTATCGCTTGATTCGCGTCGGAAATTCATCTGGGCTGAAATTTCCTATTTTGCGTTGTGGTGGGACGAGATAACGCCATCTGTAAAAGCGAAAACTATCTCGTACGAGCTCTTGAATTTTAAAATAAATAAATATTACTTAAAATGTCATTATTTGTTTTAAAGTTTAATCAAAAGTGGACAGTTGGAAATAGTAACTGGTGGTTGGGTGATGACGGATGAAGCTGCAGCTCATTTCTACGCCATGTTAGTGCAATTAGTGGAAGGTCACGAATGGATGAATAATCACATAGGTTAACGGCGGAATAAATTATTAATTGCTTAAATTAATTTTTTAATATTGTTATTGCAGGTGCAGATTCAATGCCTAAATACGGATGGGCGATTGACCCCTTTGGCGTGACTCCGACCATGGCGTATTTATTGAAACGCACTGGATTCAATGCGATGTTGGTTCAGAGAGTGCACTACCGAGTGAAGAAATATTTTGCCGAGCATAAATTTCTGGAATTTAAGTGGAAGCAAACATGGGGTATATTTGAATCGTTACATTTTCCTGAAAACAAATTTTAATTTTTTGTTTTTGTAGACAAAACAACATCGACTGATATACTCTGTCATGTGATGCCTTTTTATTCTTACGATGTCCCACATACGTGTGGCCCTGATCCAAAAATTTGCTGTCAGTTTGATTTTAGAAGATTACCTGGCGAAGGAGTTTATTGCCCTTGGAAGGTTCCACCACAAGCGATTACGAAAACGAATGTAGCTGAGAGGTAAATCATAATTTAATTGAATGAAAAATATTTAATTTTTGCATTTTTAGAGCCAAATTGTTAGTGGATCAATACAGGAAGAAAGCGCAGCTGTTTAGAACGAATGTGCTGTTAGTTCCTCTCGGTGATGATTTCCGTTATGATACACCCGCCGAATGGGACAACCAGTTTAATAATTATCAATTGCTGTTTGATCACATGAACAGCCAGCTAAGCTGGCATGTGGAAGCACAGTTTGGCACGCTTTCCGATTATTTTAAAGAACTGAATCAAGGAGAAGCGTTTCCCACTGTGACTGGAGATTTTTTCACTTACTCTGACCGTGATGCTCATTACTGGAGCGGATATTATACAAGTAGACCGTTTTATAAGAACATGGACCGTGTTCTTGAATCTTATTTAAGGTAAATTTTCGAAAAGATTACGGAGGAATGTAATTAATTTTGAAGTTTTTGTTTTAGAGCTGGTGAAATACTGTTTAGTCTTAGTTTAGCACAAACATCTGATGTTGACAAAGAATTAAATTCGCTTCTTCCTAATCTAGTGGAAGCCAGAAGGAATTTAGCATTGTTTCAACATCATGATGGAATTACGGGAACAGCTGACGTAGAGGTTGTTAAGGATTATGCAAACAGGTTTGGAGTTTTCGTTTTAAATATAATTTATATTTTATTGTATTTTATTATTTTTTTACCGATTAGGATGCTGAAATCAATTAATTATATGGAAGAAATTATATCGTACTGCAGCGATTACTTAATAACAAGAAATTCAACGATGGAGAAACTCAATTTAGAAATTGTAAGATTTTTTTTAAATGATAATAGAATTTAGTAATTTTTATTTTTATTTCTACCAAATAGGATGAGTTTAGACGATCTTATTCTTCCATAGCTCAGAAGAAAATTGTTAATGTGGAAGAAAATAAACCAAAGTATTTTACCATTAGTTGGCATTCAAACGTTACAAGATTTTTGCATAAAATTCAGTCAATGCTAGATTTAAATTAACACAATAAATTAGGATTTTCGAGAAATTTTGATCCGTTTGAACTGCACTTTTGTTAATGATAAAACTGCAATTGAAATTGTCCAATTTATTTTTTAGGTTGATTATTTTGCACAATTCTTTGGGTTTTACAAGAAAAGAAATGATTTCGATTCATTTATCAAGCCCGTACGTTTGCGTGACCGATTCTCAAGGCGAAATTGTGTCGAATCAAGTTAATCCAGTTTGGGATCTGGAGAGTATTTCTTTAAACGAATTCCAAGTTCGTCTACATACCATAATAATAGTACCATAGTAATTTTTATTTTTATTATTCAGATAAACTTTATTGCCACAGTTCCAGGGATGGGTTTAACGACTTACAAAATTCAAACCGTAAACAAAGAAGACATTGAAAAATGCAAAATTGATATTCCTGAAATTACGTGTTATAATTCCAAAGCTTTCGCTAGTCATGTGTAAGTAAACACGACTCTCAACTATTGATATTACAGTTTATTAAATGGGTGTGCTTTCAGTGAGCCATTTGGAAAAATCGAACGAAAGAAATCTTCAGCAGCTTCTAACATTGCGCTGAGAAATTCTAACTTGGAAGCCACATTCAATAAAAATGGATTATTAAAAGTATGAATTTGAACAGAAAGTGATAATTTTTAATTTTGATGTATTATTTTGTTTTTGGGTTGTTACAGACAATTAGATTAATGAATGAAACTGCGTCCTTACGGAGTGAAATACAGTTTTTAAAATATGGAGTTATGAAAGGCACAGAAACGAGTGGAGCCTATTTGTTTTTGCCCGATAAAGAGGCGCAAGAAATTCAAATAACTGCGCCCGTTTTCCGGGTTATTAAAGGCAAACATTTGTCAGAAGTTGAAGTCTTAATTCCAAACATTCGGCATAAAATTCAGCTGAAGAATTCGCCAGGTCTCGATGGCCTTGGAATTGATATTTTAAACGTTGTTGAAATGATGAAGGAAACTAACAAAGAATTTGTGATGAGGATTAGAACGGGTGTCGAGAATTCCAACGCCGAATTTTTCACCGACTTAAATGGATTTCAAGTAAATAACAATAATAATAATAATAATTTTGTGTCAAGTAATTCATGTTTTTGATTAAAGGTAATTAAAAGACGAACATTGTCGAAGTTACCGCTACAAGCCAATGTGTATCCTATGACGTCAATGGTATTTCTTGAAGATACGCGGAAGCGCGTATCTGTTTTTACTGCTCAATCGCTCGGTGTTGCATCTTTAAAACAGGGTAAATACAACTTGAGACAATAAATACGCTGTAAATGTTAATTTAATGTTGTTTTTATGCAGGTTGGATTGATATTTTACAAGATAGAAGACTTAATCAAGACGACCAACGTGGACTTGGTCATGGCATTACCGATAACGTTCCAACACCTAATAAATTTCGAATTTTAATAGAGAAAGTAACAAGAACGAAGGTAAGATTAAAATTTTTGTTATATCCCTCTTTTTAAATTTGCAAATTTGTGATTTTTAGCCACTTTCATCGGACAATCCAAATGGGTATTCGTCTATTGCATCCCATACGAGTCAGCTGGCTTTGGTTCATCCGATATTTATTATGCTGGCAAAAAACAATGTGAAGCTAACTCAACCTTCGTTTTCTGCCTTTCAACACCCTTGCGATTTACACGTTCCGATGTTACGGACGTCTGTCATCGAGCACGACAGAAGTGTCTCGGTTAAACCCGAAATGGCACTGGTGATTCACAGACTGGGTCATGACTGTCATGTCCACCATCCCGGTCATTCGTGCCAGGTTTCGGGAGGACAAATCACTATGGCAGAGATGTTTGGAGATTTGATTCAAGATAATATTCAACAAACGTCTCTCACTTTTATGGAAGAAAAACAAGTTATTAAAAAACATCAACGCATGCACTTAGAAGCGATGGAACTTTATGCCTTTCATTTCAAGTGGTCATAACGTATAACTTTGTAAAGAGTTTATAATTGTTGTAAATTAAATTTATAATGTAACTTGCGTGTTGTAGGAAATTGCCTTCTATTAACACGTGAAAAGTAATGTTTTCTATGTTAAAAAAAAAGAGAGAAAAATTCAATTTTAATTAAGAAATGATAATGAAATATTTGATTATTTGTACTGATACACGAGTATTTGTTTATCTGAGTGCTTCCATGAGTTAAAATCCAAATTGTAGTTGAAGATGAAGGATTAATGAGGGTCGATATCTTGTGTCAGCGCGAATGTCAAATGTTCGGTGCAATTTAAATGGTTTAGGTGCGTTGAATGAGTGACTATGTGCAACGTGAATGGTGTATTTGTTGTTGGCATAACCTTTTGTCGATTTCCGTTTCATCTCTATATATTTTAACAAGAATTAAATTCTCGTGAAAAATAGTTGTTATTGTTTATTCGCCTACGTCATGATTTTAGATTTCTAAGTATTTTAATACTCTACTTAATGCTTTCCTACACGAGTGATTGACGGTGTATCAATTTGGAATAAAATCAACTGTTTTTTTTTTAACTGATGAAAGCTAATTTAGTTATTGGGATTTTATTATTTACTGTATTTATTAAAATAATTTTCTGGTCCTTTAGAAACAAATATAAAGTATAACGGCGATTGATTAAACAATGTCATATACAGATGGCGCAATTTAAAACATGAGCTAAATCAGCAACAAGATTTAATAGTTATTGTATTTCAAAATTACAAGGCCCTATACAAAATTTAATAATGGATCGGGACAAAACCCATTTTCACGTATCGTTTAAATTACCGGAAAATAAACTTTCGAGTCATGAAATGTCGGAATTATTAAAAAACGCCGGTTTTGGTGGTAAAAATAATACTTGAGATTTAAAATGGCGTATATACCGATATTTAACTCGTGCTTTGTTTTTGTGCTTTTAGAAAATCGAAGTTCCCACATAACCAGTCGAAAGCTAAAATCGATCATTAACAGATGCTCCACGCTGAAGAAACTTCATTTACCTGGCTGTGTATCTGTAAAGGATAAATTATTTGTGGACCTATGTCCCGTTAGATCTGTGCAGAAAAACCTGCGCAGCTTAAACATTTACGGCACTTCAGTATCTCCAGCAATGGCTGTCTGTATATTTTACTCTTTACCAAACCTCGAGAGGTTTGTCTATCATGACATAGCAGGTTTTCTCCATTACGCAGGTATAAATGTTTCAAAACCTGATAGAAGAGGAAAACTTCGAAAACTTATTAGCAAATTGCAGTTGGGGCTAGTGCACGATGCTGCCATTCACTTAAAATATTCGAATTGTGATACTGGCAACTCACGCGAGCTAAAAGAAGTAGAATTTTATCTTCCGGGCAAGATTACGGAAGAAAGAAGACAAGATATATTTCAATTTCAACGGAGAAAACACGGATTATACGAATTTTCGGATATCTACAGAGTGTTAGTTGCAGTGGAGCCTGAGAAAATATTTGGCGGTCATTCTGGTATCAACCTGACTGAGATGAGTATTTTCTCTGTTAAAGACGTTGATATGGACCAAACATTGTCTTCATTCAAATCTTTGAAAATGATGCTCTTGCACAGCAGTCGTATTAAACTTAGCTACAAAATGGAGGCGAGTCCACACGTTGCGCGACCTAATAGGGATTTCATGACTTCTAGAACACTAGGAACTCTTCATTTGTGCAATATGCCCAATGATGATGTCACGAGAATCATTAAACATTGCCCGAATTTGAAAGAACTCAACCTGTACGATATGAAATTAACGGATTCTACGTTCCATGGTGTGAACAATTCGATCACAGTGAGGATGACAAATTGCAGTGGATGCTATTTATCGCAGGTTTTTTATATGATGCGGGTGCCGCACTGTATTTCACATTTTCTACAATGTGCCAAGTTGAATGATAGGAGTCCATTTAGTCGGTTTTTTATAATTTGTATGGTCATCATTTTGTTTATTTATCTTTTTATTTTTATTTGGAAACTCCATATAAGATGACACGTTGTATACTTTCGTGTTAATCCAAGTTTGGTCCGTAACTAACTACGCATTCAGGCAATGCAGTAAAACGATGGAAAGTTGTGGATGTAAGCCCGAATTGCTTCTTACAAAATTATTTATTTTTTAAATTGAAATTGCTCAGCCGATGGGATTGTTACCGCCCGCCATGGCCATCTCATTTCTGTAATTTTTATATATGATTTTTGTTGTCTGTTTGCACCATGTTCCACTTTTTTTTTGTCAATAAAAAACCAAACAGTAATAACTTCAGATAAGCAGTTTTTAAATTTATTTTATTTGCTTTAAGCAACCGCCCTCAGCAATCCCGCAAATGGCAGCCTTTTATTTATTACAGTCGTGTTTCGCGGAGTACCGTCGGCTGCTTCAAATTAATTTTATTTTTAAATGGCGATTTAAAATTTATAGTACATAGATGGCGCAACTGAAAACAAGAATCAAGTTTGCCTCAAGATCAGTCACCCTACATCAAAATTATAAGGCGTTATAATACTTGCATAAATGGACTTTTGTAATTTAAAATTATGTTTCCTCGACCCAATTTTTCGAAAAAAGGCTTCAAGTATGGATTTATTATTACATTTGGGTACAGGCGGTAACAAGTTCCTGCCTGCCAAAATCGGCAAAAGATACGGTTTAGGCGGTTCAGAACTGAACCGTACAGGTAAGATCGCGAGAAAAGTAAACATTTCGGAACAAAAAATTGCGAATAGCAATCATTAATTTTTTATTTTCTCTTTAAGAATATGGAGATTCCTGCATTGATGAGAAAAGCCTACAAACAATGCTTGTCGAATGCTGTTCAATGACTAGAATTGAATTGCCAGGATGCGTAGCAGTAAACGACCAATTATTTTACAATTTATGTCACGTTCAAGCGTTGCAGCAAAATTTGCGCAACTTAAACATTTACGGCACGTCGGTGTCCCCAGCAATGGCCACCAACATATTTTACGCGTTACCACGTCTAGAGACATTCGTGTATCACGATTTATCAGGTTTTCTCCATTACGCCCACGTAAATAATAACACCACAGCCAAAAAATGCGTCACGAAACGTGTTTGCAAGTTACAATTGGGCATGGTTCACAACGCTTCAATTCATTTGACATTTTCTAATTGCGATAACGGTGATATAAAAGATTGTCAAGAACTCGAACTTTACCTTCCGGCCAGTAAGTCAGAATCGATAAAAAATGACATTTTTCAATTTAAACAAGATAAACATGGGATGTTTGAGTTTGAGGATATTTATAGAGTGATTATTGGAGTAAAACCTGAGAAGATATTTGGTGGTTCGGCTACTGCTTACCCTCTCACTGAAATGAGTTGTTTCTCTGTCAAAGACGTCGATTTGATGCTTTTGTTTTCTAAGTTGAAATATTTGAAAAAGATATTATTGCACAGCAGTTTCAGTAAAACAAGTCGTAACAAGCAGATGGTGAATCAAAATTCTGTTCTTAGTCACTCAATAAGAACTCTCTACCTGTGCAACGTGATGACTTGTGACGTGATTGCACTTATTAAAAATTGCCCGAATTTAAAAGAACTTCATTTGTACGATTTGCAAATTACGAGTGATATGTTCGAATGTATGAACAAGTCTGTTAGAGTATCGATGAAAAATTGCTACGGATGCCCACTGAAGCAGATTTGGTACAGATTGCAATTGCATAGATATGTTGCGTATTTGAAACAATGTATGTGTGATTACCATAACAAGACTTTATTTTGCCTATTTTTTCTAATAATTTTGCCTGTTTATTTTTTTGTTTTCGTTTTTACACCCAGATGACAGATGGAACGTCATATAATGTCTTCAAGTCAATTTTTTAAGTATAAGGTGCTGTAACTTAAAAGAAATGAATTAAAAATGGAAAAATGCTGGCTTAACTCACGTGGACAATGCAAATTGAAACATCATAAAGCTCTTTAATATTGCCCAACAAAACTAAAAAAAAATTAATAATAATCGTCAATGTTTTCCTGGACAAAATTAATTTTTTTTGAGAAAAGTAGTTTTATTTAAAAAAAATTGTTTTTCTAATTTTATTGTTTGTTTGGTTTATAACTGCGCTTCAGATCTCACTATAATATTCAAAATAAATAATACATATACGGTGATGGCACATGACGTCATTGCAATCTAAATTTATTGATCCAGACCGGTTAGAACTTGAATTTCATTCGTGCTTGCGCAGTGAAGACATCCTGGTTCTTGTTCATCCTGGTTCTTATTCATCCTGGTATTTTCTCAATCACCCGGAAGAAATAGGTAAAAATTTTAAATTTCTAATATTTTAGAACCACGCAGAGAATTTTAAACAATTGTACACTCAATCCGAAACGCAGAGCGAGTTGTGGACCAAATACCTGAAACCATTTTAACAACAAAAGCCAACCGCTAAAAAATGGC
Source organism: Strigamia crassipes (assembly GCA_034683725.1). Lineage (NCBI taxonomy): Eukaryota > Metazoa > Arthropoda > Chilopoda > Geophilomorpha > Linotaeniidae > Strigamia > Strigamia crassipes. The sequence goes on from JAQFXT010000224.1 coordinate 12,434, forward strand.
CGCTTTTTCTCACTACTGTCACGTGTAACTTCGCGGGTTATAATTTGACGGATGTCGTCTGCTTCACTTAATTTAAAAAAAAATATGAAAAAAAAATATATAAAAATAAAACCGACAAACTTTCATTTAAAACGTGAAAATGCACAAAAATAACGCGACACGTTATGTTCGCCACTGGACCCGGACTCTATGCATTTGTAATACAAAACAATTAGTAAAATTAATGCGTGAAATATTTATTTTTTAATTTAGCCTTTTATGGCCGAGCCAACGGTGGACGACAATGAAGAAGTCATACAGCAACAACACGTAAACCGAAATAAACGAAAACACATTAATTTCCTATTAAAAGTTGACTAATTTGTTTTGATCTCGGACAGATGATCGAAGAGGAAGTTACATCGGAAAATGAAAGTTTTGATTTACAAACCGAGGAAGTAGAAATGCCAGGTGTGGTGGTTATAAATCAGCATGGAAACAATAATGATGGTGTGTATAATATTTGTGTCTTTTTCTGACATTAATGCGTTTTTTCTTCTCAGGTGACGCACCGAGCAAAGGTATATTCTTGGAACCCGTGAGTGACGGCCAGACGTATGTACTTACACTGAGTACGTATTTCTTCCTCGGATTTTTTAATTCCTATGAATTTATTTCGAATTTTGTTTGTTTCAGATGGGACAGAATCGCTGCAGTCATCACGTATGCATTTCGACACGTCTAAAATACAAGTGCTTCAGACCAGTGTAAGAAAACATTAATTTTACATGAACATGTTTATTGATTAACAGGATATTATTTATTTAGTTGCCAGAAATAGTGCAGCAAGATGGCGATTTCAATCAGGCGTGGTTCACGAGCAGGGAAGATAAATCGATTTTACATCGAAAAGGCCAGTTGTGGAAGCAAGGGATGTGGTCGAAAGAAGAAACCGATATTCTTCAAAATAATATTATCAGTTATTGTAAAGAGAGGGGAATTGTGGATCCGGCTGAAATTATTTTTGAAATGACCAAAGACGAACGAAAGGATTTTTATAGGATAATCGCTAAGGGATTAAACCGGCCTTTATTTTCCGTCTACAGGCGCGTGATCAGAATGTACGATACCAAAAATCACGTGGGGAAGTACACACCGCAAGAAATTGATAGATTAAAAGAGTAAGAATGATTTTTTTTATTGTAAAATTACAATTTTTTCAATTTTTAAAAAATATAGTTTAAGGACTAAACACGGCAATGACTGGCAGGCAATTGGTGCCGCTTTGGGTCGAAGTGCTTCGTCGATTAAAGACAGATGTAGATTGATGAAAGATAATTGCAACACCGGAAAATGGTTGCCGGTCGAAGAGAAGCGTTTAACCGATGCCGTATATCAGCAGAGTCGAACGATACCTGGCGAACCCGTGACCAGTGGGATTTCGTGGGCGACGGTTGCGGAAGCGGTTGGAACGCGGTCTGAAAAACAGTGCAGGACGAAATGGTTGAATTATCTCAATTGGAAACAAATTGGAGGAACTGAATGGACTCGTGAAGACGACATCAATCTTATTTGCAAGTAATGATTTGTTTGCGATAAATAATTTAAAAAATAAATTAGAATATTACTCATCTTAATTATTTATTTAAAAGAGTTTATTCCTTGAATGTAACTGATGAAAATTCAATTGACTGGATCGAGATGTCTCGTGGGTGGCACAGTGTTCGATCGCCTCAATGGTTGCGCGGCAAATGGTGGAATTTGAAACGCCACGTGGCTGATGCTCATTTACTCAGTTTTAGAAGTAAGTGGTGACCATTTGGACCTTGAAAATTAATGTCGATTGTGTTTAATTGCAGGTGTTTGCGAATATTTGTATAACAACCACGCGCAAATTGTTCACGTGAAAGTGAGTAGCGATGAGGGTTCACCAACGTCAGTTTTGGAGTCTGTTTCATCCGCAACCCCACTCACTATTCCACAAGTGAGCGTAGTGCAAGCACCGAGCATTGTAACCACAGTGCCAATCCAAGTGAAAACAGACGGTACACGGTTCTATTTTAAAATAAAAATTGATTTGTTAATTTTAATTTTTTGTTTCAGTTCCCACGTCAATCGGACAATCAATTACTCATTCGGAAGACGACGTTTGTTCAGTTTCAGCTCCAGTTGGAGCCACTTTTCAAACGTACGAAGTTCTACCATCAACGATGCATCTGAATCCAGCTGCAACGTCAACACCTTTCTTAATCGCCACACCTACACAAACCATTCCGTTTACAACTTGCACGACGAACTCCGCGGGACAAATTATAATCCAAACACTTCCTGCGGAGACCTTACAGACCAGCGACGTGACGGTACACATGAACATGTCTTCGCAAATTATTATCAGCACGGCAGGAGCATTAGGACATGCCAGCATCACCACAACGCCTGTTCAGATAACTCGACCTATGCACCAGCTGCTTACGGCACAGGGGACATTACTCACTACGGGAGAAGAACTTCTGTCTTCTGATAATGTTGATAAGGAACAAGAAGATGATGTAGTAAATTATTAGAATGATGAATAAAGATATATTTGTTACACCTTTGCTTGTTTTAGGGTTTAGAGAATGAAATGGAAAAGCAGCAAGTAGAATCTAGCGAGGACTTAATTCCTAGTGATTCGCAATTAATTCTTGCAGGTAAAAATTCTCTATTTATTAACATCTAAAAAGTAGAAATGACGTGAAATTGTATGTGCTAAAGATCCCATGTTGTCTTCTGATTCCGGCACAGAATTTGTGGACCAGGAATGTGAAAAAAACATAACAAAATCCTAAATCATCATGATCATTAGATAGTTTACGCAAGGGTACTTGCGAGTTATAAAAAAAAATCTGGTTACGAATAAAACAAAACTTTTTTTTATTATAAAATTTGTGATATTTTTTGTTGTTGTTGACAATTTGTGTGCAATCACTTCATTGACTGTGTTTTGTGAACCCTGGGGCATGGTTCGTGACAGTTCAAATACAACTGATACGAACATGCTGTTGAAGAAACAGCTTCGAACGAGTGAACGAGTTTAACAAATTAAACGAATTCATTTAATGATGCAATTACTTTTATTTCACATGGACATTATATTACAGATGTATAGTCAAATTTTATTTCAATAATTACAACAATTATAAAAATAAAGTGTTCAAGTGTACTTCGTATATTCTATAATTTTTGGTGTAAACAATGACAATTTCATAAGGTATATTTAAATATTTATATTAGGACAATTAAATATCAGTAGTTTTTGGTTAGTTGGATGTTCAGCAAATATATCAAATCTCGCCACCCCATTTCAATGGTTTCCAGGCGAGATTATCATTCGGCGTATATTTCAACAGCAAAATCCGCTAAACAAATCCAAGGGTTAATGGTTCCATCTCCCACCAAATCTGCCTTGCTGGGCGCTAGCGTATATTCCAGCACATTATGGTTAACAATAATTCGAAACTATTTAACGAGTATTGTATCTAAGTGCCAACAAGGCAGATTCGAATAGTGGGAGAAGCTTAACCTCAGCAACCGCCAGCAGTTGTATCGCCACCAGAACGCTTGGTGACCGCTAGGGTAGTCAAAATCTGCAATTCGTTCACATATTAATGTTTCTTACCAAATCAGGAGCAAACTGCAACACTTTACCTCGGCACTTGTGGGATGAATTCCAATTATGTTATCAAAATCAGCCTTGGTAGCGCCCAACTTGACAGCAAGAGCAAATCCCTGCATTATTTCTCCTGAATTTGGACAAAGTATGTGCAGCCCGATAACTTTCTCCTACAAAATGGTAAACCGTGTTAGTTATCGCTGCTGCTCAATCATCAGTTTGGCTCAAAGGTTTGGCGCAAGTTAAAACATCGACGTTAAATTATCAACTAACTCTTTGAGCCAACCTTAACTTTCTTTCGACATCTCCAAAATGTAAGTATCTTGACCTTTTCAGACTTGAGACAAATCATTTTAACGTAACAATCCGACATCTCACCGGGCAAAGCGTAATCCAGGGGCGCAAAGTTCAAGTGATAAATCTAAACAAACTCCAGATAAATACAAAGAACCCAATTTCGAGCCAATCACCTACTTCGACGTTATCCTCGCCGAATTTCTCAATCGCTAGTTCTTCTGTGTAGCCAACGCAACTGTATTCGACGGGGGTGAAAACAGTAGTCGGCACGTTTGAATAATCACACTGTAAGCTACTGCCCCCATAAAGACGCCTGGCGAGCAACACTCCAGCTTGAATAGCGACTGGAGTCAACTCCAATTTCTCATCCGCAATGTCACCGAGCGCATACACATACGGGACGTTCGTTTGTTCGTTGATTACAGGCACTTTACCATTTCTAAATCAATTTAAAAATAAAAAGTTTTAATCAATTCTTAGGTCAGATTAAACTGGAAAATTACTTAGGATTTAATCTAACGCCGACATTTTCTAGTTTCAAGTCTGCTGTGCAAGGATCACGTCCGATTGCAAACAATACCTTTGAAATTAGATAAATTTATCAATTTATTTTCAGCAATTTTTAACAAGAAATGTAGTCTTACTGTATTATATTCTTCCGTATCAATTTCATCCATGCTAGCATCACCACTTATTTTTTTAAACGAAACTTTAAGTTTGCCCGGCTGGCCAGCCTGCATTTGCTCAACAGATGTTGGGACGTATTCTTTGTAAAATCGAATGCCTAATTGTTCCAAGTTATTGCCAACCATTGATGCCATTTGTTGGTCAAATCCACGCAGCAATATTGACCTCACCTAAGTATAAAAAAAAAATTATATTAAAATTAAATGAAATGAAAGAAATGAAAAAATGCTGCAAACATTCAACTTGCCATAACATCAACATCAAATCCAACTTGTTTAAGAAAACCAGCACATTCTAAGGACACGTACGACGCACCAACGCACAAAGTTTTCCCAGGTGAATATTTCAACGAGAAAAGATCATCACTAAAAAAAAGTGCATAAAACATTAATAACTAAAGCAGATAAAACGAGATACAGTATACCCTGTTTAGCCCAGACAACTGAGTGGTCTGGACAAGTTTGTTTAGACCCAGACCCAACTAATGCCCAGCAATGGAAAATTTGCTCCCCATCCAGACTCCAAACAAACGCACATTCAAACATCAGTCATCACCAACATGTCACTGCAATTCCGACAACATTTCATAAACGTTTCGAAACGATCATGAAATCTGCACGAAATTATGGTGATGTTTTGATGATGTTACTGGTTTCTTAAACACGTACATCTCAAAGTTTCAAAATTTCCAAAAATAAATTTCCAATTGTGCCAATTTTCGATAACTTTGATCAAGTTTTGACTAAAATTTAAACCAGAAACCAGAAAAAAACAATTTGATGTTACAATTGCTCAGAAAATCCATATTTAAATGCAAAATGTGTACTTTTTTTTAATACTCTCTCTCTCATCCAAACATGACATTTGTCCAGATTAGAAAGAAAGCACGTGCCAGCCTGACTGGACAACTTTGAGGGATCGGTCCTATGTCCGGGCTACACAGAGGCCATTGTATTTACCTTGTAATTCCGTATTCTTTAGCACCAGGAATGTCTGGATAGCGCGGACGTAATCCAGTTGCTAAAAGAAACCTTTCGGCAGTATACGTATGCTCTTTTTCTTTTTTATCTATAGCCTGAGTGATGAAATGGAAGAAAAAAAATTATCAACAAATATACAAAATTCTAGCTTTACAATTCACACCACTTACTAAAATAGTATTAGCACTAACGAAATGTGCAAATGCGTTAATATAATCCACTTTCTTTTCTCGTAATGACACACGATAATTCCAATTTAATGATGCTATATAGTTTTGTACGCCTTCTCTAAGTTTATCCCATTCATGATCAACTACAAAAATGTACTCAATTAGTTAAAAAAAATTAGTTGATATTTCATCATTAATTAATTTACCTTTAATTACCGGATGAATCCAAGCGGGTTGTTGTTCATTTTTCTCCTCAGGTTGAGGGAATTTCCAGCCATATGATTGGGAGTCTTTTATAGCTTTACCTAAATTAAAAATATTCCAATATTAACGCGGTAAAAGAAAAATAAACAAAAATTACCTAAGACTCCCGCATAATGCATTAATTTCTTTGGAATGCATCCAACATTCACACATGTACCACCCAGGCCTAAAATTAGAAACAAAGTTTTCTTTTGTAAAAACAAAATGAAACCGAGCCCGAACTTATTTACCCCAAGAACTTCCTACTGGAGAAGGCTTGACAAAATCAAACACAGCAACCTTGGCCCCGAGAGTGGCAGCTTCCTGAAAATCGATATCGCGTTGATTATAATTGCATTGTCATTGCCGCTAATGTACGAACTTTAGCTGCGGCTAATCCACCTGATCCGCCACCAATTACGATCAAATCGTAATCGTAATCCATCTTGGCGGGACTGATTAATTCCTGAAAACGGCCGCTTTTGTGGGCTTCCATCGTCTTGTCACAACCTCCAATGTGTACTCCACTAACAAAGACATTAGGTACAGTCCTCTGGCCTGTTTGCAACTCAAGAATATCTTGAATTTCTGGTCCGTTTTCTACAAATAAACAAAACCTTCTAATCTCTGACTTGTGAGTTGACTTCAACAATACCCAGAAAATTCTTGTTTATATCAACAAAGAATAATGCCTCGTAGCCATTATTATGTCATTTAATTATTAAGTTTTGTTCATTTATTTCCGTTTTCATTTTCCATTTTCCCATATACGTAATTTAATTACATAAATGCAATTCGATTGCAGTAATTACGGAAGTTGTTTCAAGCGTAACGAATAATCATTTAAATGAAATTTAACGAAAAATGGAGTTATTATTCGGAGTTAAAACGTATAAAAATAAAATGTTCAGTTTAATTCGTCATTTTTACCTAAATTATCCAGTTCCAACGCGAAGAAAGGAACGCTTAACGTTTGAAACAACTCCTTAACCTGGAAATAATGAGTAAAAAGAAAAAAAAATGTTATTTTTCTAAAAAAAAAACACGGTTATTTTATTTTATTTAAAAAAAAAAATAAAAAGTAAACAAAGTGGGAACAACAACTACGATTTCGCCGCATCACGACGATGACGTAACGCTGTTGAAGCGAGACAAAAATTTCGGTTTTCACAGAACTCACCTTAGTACAGTATGGACATGTGGATTTGCTGAATATCATCACATTATTACTGGAAACATACTTGCTGACAATTTCGTTCAGATCCTTCGGCGCCATTTTAGTATTTTTCCTTTCAAGAAAGGTATCAGGGAAAACTTTACGGCTAATAGAACACAATAAACCCATTTAGGAAAAGGTAAACATTTTGTCAATCGATTAAGTTATTATAGTACGTAATAAAATATTGATTGACACACATTGAGGAAAGACCATGAGCTCACCAGCACAGTAGTGGGAATCTAATCAAGAAGGATACATCCCAACAAATGCGGCATTTATAAATAGGTGCTTGCCGGGTACGAAAGATACGGGCACGACGGGATCCAGATTTTGATCTAGTATCAATTATGACGTCAAAAGAGCTCATCCTGCGTTGAAAATAAGTAACAAAAAGGATAGATGGAAATTTGGTTCCGACAGTATTAAAATAATCACAATCTAAAAAATAATAATTTTTATTTAAATAGGAACTGTAAAATTTATATTTATATTTAATACTACTCAAATAAACGTAAGACAACGGCAAATATAAGCCGGTAAGTGCCCTCAGAAACTCCGTATAACGGAATCAATGCGATTTTTAGAACTCCCATCTAGGGACAATATACTGAAGCTAGGACATAAAATTTAAAATTTTGTAACCGGCGATTCGCCAAACGGTTGACAGTTTCCTTTATCCAGCTCTAAAAACGATACTATCAATTGAAATACAATAAATTTTCTATGTATTTACTTAGAATTTATAAATCTCAAACAAAATATTTTAACCAAAACTAGACCCACAATTCATTGCGAATTTGAGCATGCGTGCGTCGAGTTGGAGTGGAAAACAATATGACTAGTTTGAAGGAAAAAGGCGATGTGAATAGAAGAGGTGAAAAATTGGTTATTTTAAGTTTTATCCTTGTTATAATGCTCACACAATACTTACAAAACTTTCTGTTCTTAAGTGCTGGCCATTCAAGCAAAAAAGAAACGGTCGAAACCGCCCAAGTCCAAATTAAAAGAGCGAAATGAACAGCAAGCAGGATCCGGTCCTTCGAAGACAAATCAGAGGTATTTTAAATTAGCGTTCATTTTCACTTATTATACCACAACTCAAGAGGTTAATTTGTGTGAGTAAATGTGCCGATTGCGTTGATAAACCAACCGAGGGAATTATTGGTGTGATATTTTTCCCTTTCACGTAGTCGAATCAATAAAATGAAGATTAGGCCTCATTCGAATGTATAAGCCTGTTTTATTTTTTTGACTTTAAAAGTATATATAAATACGTACATATTTATATTATTTAATGCTTGTTATTTCTAAAAGATTTCAGGTATACGTAACTCTATCAAGAGCGTATAACTTCAAGTCCAATCGTTGATTACGAAAGTGTAAAACGTGGTTGTTTTCGCATCGCACAAATTAAACTCGATACTTTGGTTTGGAGTATAATGCATCAATAGATATATTTATACACGTCTATATCATAAACGAATTTTATGTCGTAAATGAATGTACAAATTGTGGTATAGCAGGTATAAAATTCGTTGAAGGTGCAGGTGCTTTAAAATTATTATTATTATTATTACCTGTTTATAAATCTTTTATAAATTATAAGTATAGTTTTTGTCAGCAAAATCAATGTGGCGAAATAACTTTATCATTAGTCACGGTTTTTCTACTCGTTATTTTATATTCCTTTTAGGTTTTAGCTTTAATTCGTGCTAAGCAAGTATGTTGATTATGTGCGTCCATCTTTTTCTTAGGTTGATTCATTTCGAGAGAATTTGTCAGAATCAGGCTAACAAATATGGCGCTGTGTTGGCAATTTTTGAGGGAAATGATTGCGTTAATATTCGTGATTTATTTATTTATTAGTGCCATGTGTTACAAAGGAGAAAGGACTTTATTTAGACCAGTAAATTAAGTCGTTTTTACGAGAATGTTTTTCACGGCACAATGGAAATTGCGATAGATGATCGATTCGTTTTATTATTTTCATTTTTTAAAGATAAATACGCGAAAAATATTTATTTTTCAGTGTCTGACAACGTGGTCGCACAAATTAAATCCCAGATTGAATTTAATTTTATATATTTTTCACATTTATTATTTGTGGATGTTACCACATCATTCTTCTTGTTATTCTTGCGATTACAGTATCTATAGGATGTAAATTTTTCGACGAAAATAACCCGAAAATTCACCGAAATTAACCCACACGCAAGCGCCATCGCTTGTTGAAAACGGGCGAAATTTCAAATACTTTAGGCCTAAATGATAAAAGCCAGCGAGAGCTCCATTCATCTTGCTTTATCACGCCACCTACTGGTAAAAATAGAAATCTAGAATATCAAACTAATTCAATATCCACGTAGAATATTATGTCTAGATAAGGAAATTGCTTCGGCCCAATTTAATTCATGGTAAAGAGTGAAGCAATCAAACATTTCCTAAATTACAAAAGTTGAATGCCCCTTACTGTCAGTGGCAGTGCCCCCTACACATTGAGCGATGTTGGTTGGTGGACTTGGTGCAACACCGTTCCTCATGTGTTGGCGGAAGGATCCATTCAGGTTTTTATTATAAAACACAATCGAAAACTACAGCTGTTTTACCTGCGCTGTTGGATATGGATTTTGAGTGTTTTAACTTGTTAAATTTTTACGATTCGATACAACGGACCAGAAATGGATCCAAAAGGTGTGAGTTAATTTTTTATCGCATCCGATTAGTGCCGGTTTAATTATAGTTGTTTGTTTTGTCATTCGACAATACGAGTCATCAACTGGCGCTTAAATCAATTTGAATGAAAAGGAAGTTGTTACCTTGGAAATGTATATCAGATATGGAAAAATAGGATACAAGGACAATAGGGTTTGGTTTAAGATTCTTGAATGTTCATCCTTCCTTTTCGTGTATTCTTTTTTTTTTTTTTTATTTAATTAAATTAATTATATATATTTTTTTTTGGGGTGGGGGATGAGGGTGGGGAATTATTCCGGGTATTGTAGAATATTCATTGAATGACGAATTAAAAATTGTTGACTTTGAGTTCAAAGTGAAAGTCACTCACTCCGATGTGACTGATATGTAATTCGTTGATTATCAGCTGTTAAAATAATGATTACAGCGAATTTTTTTAAATATATATATATATATATTTTTTTTGTTATTTATAATTATTGGGTTGCCCCAGTGGTGACATGTTTAACTAATATGCGTTACGGCCACGTTTGGTGGTTATTTTGTCGCTCCGTTTTTACTTTGTGGATCTTATGGGACTTCGAGGTTGTTTTGACCAGGTGAAACTGACCAATCAGACTCGCCTCGTAAAGGTTTTTCTACTTGTATGTTTTTATATCGTTCGAGAGCTGGTTTCCATTTCTGTCATGAGGTTTGCGAGAGTTATATCTTCAATTTTACCTTCGTTTTCGAAGAAAGAGGGCAGGCGCGTGGTCTCTGCCAGGAGCAGGTAATTGATTGATACAATATTTATCAGCGTGTTTTTAGCTAGGTATCACGGGGGCTTTTGTGTGTTGGAAGCTGTTAATGGAGGGAAAAACATTTTTAATTTTTTGTTTGTCGTTTGGTGTCTGCTAAAAGCATTTTTTTTTTTTTTTTGCCTTTGACTTCAAATGTCTGCTGCCTCACTCGCCCTTGTCATAAAAAATGAGCTACCAAGGGAGCCCTGTGGTTTAAAAATGTTTTCCACGAGGGTGATTTTTAATGGCTGTTCTGTAGCTAGAAATAATATTTTTTTTGTTTTTTTGTTTTTGGTTGTTTTTGTTTATAAGGAAATTCTAAAATCGATTATTAAAAGTTAGATAGAATGCAATTAGTTTATTGATTGCTGAGTGAGCGGTGTAAATTTAGCTTAAGTTGTAAACTTTTTACTTATTCATAATTGTTAGCTTTTTGTCCATAAAATATCGATTTTTTTTCCAGTGGTTGTGGGGGATTAAACAGTGTAATTTTTATTGGTCCCAGGTTGCTAGTCTGGTGTGGGATTTCAGAAATAAATTTAAATAAGCCTGCAGATTTTTTGAAGTGTGAAAATGTTTTAAATTGGATGTGAACGTTAATTACTTAATCTTTGGTTAGAAGTGTTCACGTGCTGGGTCTCTTGTAAGCAAGATTTTTAGATAAAATATGATAAAATAACCCATTTGTTTAACCTTGGCTGACCAAAGTTTAGTTTGGTGGTTTTGTTTGTTGGAATTTTTTTTTTTTTTTAAATTTTAAAGTGAAATAGTTTTAGTTCTTTATCTCCCCTTTTTAATCCCTCGACCCCTATTTGGATTTGTTTAAGTTTTACATTTTTGGGGATTGAGATAAATTACTTCTGATCCAAAAAAATAATTCCGAGGTTTCCTGGTACTTGTCTTCAGGGGGCCTATGTGAGCCAATCGGGTCCAGCGCCTACCTGAGCCCCACAATAGGGGTCCAGTAGTGTACTAAAGGGGGGGGGGGGTCTTTGTGGTATGTGGCATTTTTTTTTTGCCACGCAAGCTAAAAAGAAGGAAATAAAAGTCATTTATTATTTATACAGACAGTACCGAAAATTTGCAGTTAATGCATTCCCAGGAGGCCCACCAAAATAGTCCAAATTAGGCCCTGCTTGTGTGGTTTTTATGATTGAGCGTGATAGAATATTATACTGGAAATTGTAATGTGCGTACATTATATAGTTTGCGGAAGGCACTTTTTCCTTATAATTATAGCCTATCTTTAGCGTAACGAAAAAGTGTAGAATGTCGATTGTGGGTGAACTTGTTCGTTATAATTATAAAATTAATAATTGCCTTAAATGGATCGTGTCCTAATTTGCGTCTCTGGTTTTTGGGCGTCCCTATTGTGCGGGTCTCTATTCTGCCCCTCCTTATTTTGCGCATCCCACATTTACGTGGTCCCTATCTGTGCGCACCTTATTCGCGCCATCTCTTCTTTGTGCCAATTAATAAATAAGTCCAGTTCTTAATTTGTGCCGTCCCTATTTGGCGTAAATTAAATAAAATGTAAACAGAAATAACGTAATAAAATTAAATGACTAAATCAAGACTCGAATTTGCGCCATTACATTGAATACATAAATTTCTAATTCTGTTTCGTTTTTATAAAGTGCATTAACTAAGTAAACAGTCTGGCGAGGTAATTCTATTTTTTTATCACCATTTTGCAAAAATGGCATTTCAAGTGCAAACATGGCATTTCAATTGCACATCTGATGCTACTACCTTTGTCACATGCGACGCAGGTCATAGGACTGCACTTGTATGCAATATTACACTGATGTTGCTACATAGCAAACAACTGAAACAGTTTATTTTCTCTTGTGCCACAACAATGCTTCTGGGAACAGCATATTTCCGGTTCAAAATCGGTCAGGAAACTATTGCCCACTACAATTTTTGTCATTATCGCCAATAAATGTACATTAGCATATACACGGCGCAAATCAGGGACGCTGGAGATTAGGGACACAATATCGTAATTAATCGGCGCAAAAATAGATCTATTCGGTGCAGAATAGGAATTGTGCGGAAACAGGTCCTGGCCATCTTCGCTAAGGAACTTATGTAGCTTAATTATTTAAAGCTAAAATCCGCTGAAAGAGAAAACAGGTGCGCGTGAATTAAAATGGCGGCGAATAAAGTTGTTGCTAATCCCAATTTTTTTCGGTGAAGTAAGTAGTGGAAAACTACTGGATTGGCTAAGCTGTAAGTGTAAGTTCCGTTAGACTAATAGGCATAATGGGGTTTTTATAACGGAAAAACTGTTGCATCGGATTAAAGTGTTATTTCAATTACAACTATGCTGCACAAACAATTTTTCTATTAAACTAATTTTCATCTTAGTACCAGTTTAGTTAGCATGTGCGCAATATATGTTGACTGGCATGAAAGTGATAGTAGTGAAGTACATACAAAAAAAATTTATGAAAGCAAACTTTTGATTTTGTTTTATGTGACACAGTTGTAAGGTTAGTTGAAGAGGGAGTATTTTTGATGAAGTAGTTTGCTTGCATTAGCCAAGTCCAGCGCTGAAATGTGAGTATCAAGTACAAATAAATAAATCTAAAATGGCGTCTTAGTAAAATGCTTTTTCGTGCTAAAAAACAAAAATTTCAAAAAAAAAATAATTTCAAAAGCAATGTTCAGAAGAATTTTTTTTTTCGCGAAATTTTTTTAAATCAGGGCTCCGAGAAGGGCTCCGAAAAGGGCCCTTAGACCGGAAATCCATCTGTGCTTAAGGTGAATCTGACGAAGTATGTGGCTGTCAAAAGACGTTTAAAGAGATTAAGTGACTTGGCAATGGTTATGAGCGCAGAATATAAAGTCTAATAAAACATCTTTTACGAGTGTACTGTAAGATCATAAATTTGTGTGCGGGTTTTAATCATGATATATCGTATTATTGTACTCACTGAACCACGCAATTGCAAGTCGCATAAGGTTTTTGGATTTCCTATTTTTAAACAAATATTGCATCTGCTCAAATTGAGTTCTTACGAAATGCACTGTTATCAGAAAACGGATAATAAGCCCGCAAGAGTTCACGATTCTAAGCTAATATTTTTCTAGTGTCTGGTGTGTTTAGACTGAGGCTAAAGTTGGTCGTACATTTTCGTTTTTTTGCAAGTGACTACAAATATGAATTTAGTTAAAAGTAGAATTTATTTCTACTTTACGTATAACTTATCGCTCTTCATCTCTACATTCGCGTGTAATGCAATTTTTCAAGTGGCCATCATTTTATCTCGGCATTTTAAAGATGTCAGAAATGGTTGAAAAATATTCTCATTTTCGAAACCCACGCTGCAGAAGAAAAGGCCATATTTTATGGTGGCGTATTCTCAAGGGCGACTTTTATTTAATTTTTTAAAGGTCAGTTTTGTGCGACTTACAATACAAAACTGTACAATAGCTCGACCATAGTCAGTTCTTTTAAAGAGGGTTGATGGAGGGTGAAGTCTGGTAATTGGACTGCCTGACCTCTGATAGGTTGAGGCAACCAACTAAACTTTGCTCTCCAGCAGTATTCTATCAATCAGACTTTACAATATTGAAAAACTATTGTTTTGGGTCGTTTTTTAAACAACTCGGTCGTAACCAGTTATTTTCCATCACAAATGATAGCATGGTTCAGAGTTCAGACACGTGATTGGTCGATGCCATGCGGAATCTAATTTAATTACCAAGGTTAGTTTTAGACAGTTTAGAGCGTTGTTTCGCTTTTTCCTATGTTTGTAATTAATTATCAAGAATAATCTTTGGCAGGTTGATTTTACTCGTGATGTTGACGTCTTAATTTAAATCACTCGGTGCATACAAAGCATCAGGAGGACGACGTTGAAACTAATGACGTTTGAGCTTGAGGGTGTTAGGTGTTGAGTTCACATCGTAATTAGTCGTATCTATACTGACATTTTTCTTTTGTTTTTGGTTGCAAGGCGACGGTGTATTGTTTTTTCCGTGTGTTTTGAGTTATCGTGTCCAAGCATAGCTCATTACTATAACAGGGCTTCAGAAGGGACTCTAGAAATCTCAAACAGTTCAACCTTGAGGGCCTCAAAAATGTAGATCCGCCGCTGTGAAAAATTAACGCAGCATGAGAATTTATACCACGATTTGTTAACATGACATTCTTGAATGTAGCTCGTGCTACAAGATAGTACTAACATTCTCCAGTTTAAAAAAAAAAAACATCTGTGTAACTTGTGGTAGAAGGTTGGGCTATTTTTATCGTGTCGCAAGGTCAACAGGAGATTCCACATAAGATTGTTGTGTTGTGCTGCGCTTTGTTGAAAGCGCCCGTTTCTTATTCTAAGAGTGAAGTTAGCCAGAAGCAAAAGGCACGTGGGATCGAAAAGTGGCCTTAAACTCGTTAAGCGAGGTTACTGTATTTTGGCAACCACGCTGAATAAGCATGTAGAGATAACGATACTAATGCAATTGTATTTAAATGTGGGTACTGGTAGAAATCGAATTTCTGGTGTTTTATTCAAAAATGTGTCTCGAATCTTGGCACTTCTAGCTTTAAGTTAAGCTCTCAATTTTATGGAAACCACTCTTGCTTGTGACGAGCTTCAATTTCTACATAATGCCGTGTACAAGTTGCTACTTGGACAATTTGGACCGAGCATGCCCAGTTGCGTTATCATCAGCAATATGTGCGAGGATTAACGGCGAAACTGTAACGGTGCTTTAACTAATAGATTGAAGCGTCCGCGTTAATTTCAGCATTTACGAACGTTTTCATTCTTCGAAATTATTGCTAAAATAAACGTGGCAATTATATAAGCCAATTACGGGCCGAGAATGTAACACATGCATCGCGAACGTGCGAGTATTTTACACGAAGGAAAAATTGCGTCGAGTGCAGAACTAAAAATAACGATGGGAATTAGGAAAATGGCGGCATCTTAAATTGTGCACCTGCGATTCAATTTTTGAAGGACGTATCTGCCATTAGGGAACGCATCCGACCCAGATCAACATGACTATAAAATAGCCGAACATAGAAGGAAAACTGTTAGGGTGGAGTTGTGGGTGGAAAATTCATAATCAATTTGTTTACTTCTGGTTGTGTAACTGAAGCAACGGAGAGAGTTGATTTTTGTATTCTTTGGAACGGAAAATATCATTTTTATGACACGTCTGTCTATATGTTGTAGTGAAGTGGTTGGATTTAAAATACGAAACAATTCCCTCTTGATTCCTCCGTGCTGGATCGACTGCGAGGGAGGCCCCTCCACGAGCGCTGCAACACATTTATTGATCCACACGCTCTTTATTCCCGCCAGTTGAGCAGAGGACGGTGTAACTGCTACACTGGAACCGCAGCCGCTCGCAAGACAGAGCTAATGGCAACTTGCGAAACGCTTAATTCGTAAATTGGTCTTTCCTGACGCTCTTTGTTTGACCGTGCTTTGACGAGGGGAAAAGGGAAAAAAGATGTCGGGCCAGAAGTCCTACGCAACAGATTATCCGCCGGATTACGAGCGCGGTTTAAGTCGACAGCTTGCCTCTCGTGCGGTTTACGCGGGGCCTCCGCGACCCCGGGCTTCGCCGCGACGACGTCTTCCTTGTCAACAGTCCTTCTTTAGTTCGCTTAATATTCCTGGTTTTTTGGGAGTAGGCAGTAGGAGGCAACCTAGTAAATCTCCGATCCCATTTGAAGAGTATGACAGGTAAAACGAGCATTTGTATTACGAAATGACTATGACTGAAGCTGTAAAGTGTGTGTGGCAATGCGCCAATGTGTTAGTAAACGTAGTGAGTAATGATCTGTTGACTGGTACAGCGTGTTGTTGCTTTCAGTAATTGTTTTTTTGTTTTTGTTTTACTAAGTACGGGTTGTGTACGATTATTTATGACTTGCAAAAGACTTTTTTTTTGTTTAATTTTGATTATTTGAAATTTTAGCGCTACTGGAAGCGTTTTTGTCTTCCTGCTAACGAGATGTCTTAGTATTGATTGTTTAACTTGGTTGGCATTTCTCGGTTATTTTCATTCGTTGTGTGCAGTTGGCAAATATAATTTATTTCCAAAGCAAGCTATTTACTTCTCTCGTAATATTTTATCGTTAATTTTTTTGGACTTCGTGCTAATGACGCGGCAAGTAAGATATAGCGGAAAAACAAACAATAATAATAATAATAATTAGTGGTTAAAAATAAAATTCTATATATGAAATTTTGAAAAGCACGAAGAAGAAAAAAAATAAAGTAAAAGTTTGCGTCATTGTCTGCGTCACGGGTGTACGTCTGCAGTTGGAATCGGGCTTTTTTTGGCCTTGTGCCAAGGTTACACAAGTGCAAGGAGAATTTCAGATGTAAGAAACGATTTGCACAAGAGAGAAAGAATGCCAATGCGGTTCAATAAACGCTGAAATTAAGCTGTCTTTTGATATTTAAAGCCACACAATTTGCAGCTTCAGTGGATGCGGTATAAAAGATGCTTTGGATTGAATTGTCACGGTTTGTAAATTGTTAGGGCTGCCAGGTCAAAACCATCCGAACATGCAGCGCGTGAATCCACTCGCGTAGAGACACGGCAGAGGTCTTTACCGGCGGAATACACAACTACGTCGTGCCCACCCCCGGATTTGCGTCGATCGTATTACCAATCTGGAGGAGCGTCATCGGTCTCCATCACTTTGAGGCCGTACAAGTCCAGTCGAGACAGGCGGTAAAACTATGCACCATTTTAATAAAACTATTGTTTGGTGAGGCGGAGCGATTCGTGGTAATTTATTGGCTTCGGTGGCTCGTGAAATGGGAGCGTTAACAGTGACGTTTGGAAATACAATAAATAAATAATAAAAATGAGGCGGTTGCAGATATATCGCCATTTTGGATTGCAAAAATCGAAGAATTTGCCTCCGCTTCTTGAAGAGGGATGGGAAGTTTGTTGTTTTTTTTTTTTTTTTCTTTTTTTTTTTTGGTTTCACGTGGGAATTTGAGTGACGGGGATGAAAAAATGAAATTTCTCTGGTGGAGACGATTGATTATGCACTGAGGTGTGGATTAGGGCTTTGGATGAACACAATGTTGGGGTTAGAGGAGTAACTTGCATCTTTTGTAACGTGGAAAGGTCAGAAAAGTTAATTAAAGGCAAGTTGGTGGTCGTTTACAGCAACTGATGCATTCGATTGCTTTCACGTGATTAGCGTGGTGGATGGTGTTTATTGATTACGCTACTTTTTGTGGTAATTTAATTAATTGTCTAGACGTTTATGTGTTTTAAAAAAAACACCATTAGGTAATGTTTTAATATCAATTTTTCACCAACAAAAAGGTAGGTTGACAGCACAAATGTCAGGGGGTCTTTTGATCCGCAATAAATGAAATTGTATGGGACAGGAGATGGATTTTTTTTTTTCTTTTTTCTTTTTGGTTTCATTAGGAACTTTAAATAGGGGTTGGATTTCCATTGTAAGTATGTGATAATTCGGTTTTCTTCGGTCGGGTTTGTATGGAAAATATCGGATTAATGATTTTTATTTTTAAAATAATTTTTCCTGACAGATTTGGCAATAATTCTGAAATTTGAAGGTTTGATGGGTTGCGACTGGGGACAATTTCGACCAATTTTGCCGATAGTTTTGAGATTTGAAGGGCAAAATTGAGTTTTATTTGATTTAACGTGAAGATATTTTTTTTTAGACGGAAGCTAAAAAGACATTTCCGATGAAATATTAAGTGAATAAATCAATAGTTTCATTTTTTCTTTTCGTACTTTTAGGTTGGACTTACAGAACTCAATACCCGAACCTGCCGACGATGAGGAGGAGGAGATTTTAGGATCTGATGATGATGAACAAGAAGATCCAAAAGATTATTGTAAAGGTAAGAGGGTTTGGAATAAGGTAGTGTAGTGGTGCCCCCCGAGGGAAATTATTGAATTCCAATCGAAATTTTCATCCAATTGAATTAAATTACCTCTCAGAGACTGAATAATTTTTTTTTTTGGTTTAGGTGGTTACCATCCCGTGAAAATTGGCGACTTGTTTCATAATAGGTACCATGTCGTTCGCAAACTTGGATGGGGTCATTTTTCAACTGTATGGCTGTGCTGGGATCTACAGTGAGTAATTTGCTGAGTTATTAAATGCGATAAAAAATGAAATAAAAAGGAGATATTAGCCTGGTCGTAAATGTCATTTAGTTGACTTTTACGAGTGAGATTAATTAATATTATTATTATTTTTTGTTTTGTTTTAAATTGACATCTGCTTTCGTGTTTTTTTGTGACGGAAATGTGATTCTGAAGTGCGGTCACGAATCGTTCATTTAAAACGCAGGAAAATTCGTTTTGCGAAGCGAAACATGATGCGCCTTCCACAGCACGTTATTTGATCAATGTGTGGACTTAAAGCTTATGAGGGACGTGGATTTTTATTCACCACAACAACGATCGTGAATAGATGTCTTACATTGTGTTCTGGGTTCGTTGTGTTGTCGTGACAATAGGAACGCTTTAAATTGGTTAAAAAAAATTCAAGCACATAATTGGATGGAATTTTACAATTTAAAGGAATTTATGCAGTGAAAGTTTGAGCTAATTAAGATATTTGTACTGGATTTGTTTATCTATACATTTGCAATGAGGTTATTTTTTCTATTAAGGAGAGTGTTGCTGTTACCATATTATCTTGTTATCAGAAATCTGAGGCGAATATATTCAATTTTGAGTAGTTAGTTGGCTCGGAAAAGATAATTAAATTGGAAAATTCAATCCTACGAGTGGATTTTTTTTTCTTTATTTTTTTAAGTTAATGATGTAAAGTGGAAAATTGAAAGCAGGAGCTTTAATTAATTACTTTTTTAAATTTTTTTTTATATTTCTTTATTAGGAGCAAACGGTTTGTTGCCTTGAAGGTAGTGAAAAGTGCGTCTCATTATACAGAAACGGCCCTGGACGAGATCAAACTGCTCAAATGTGTTACGTATTAATTGGGTTTTAAGAACACTTGTCGAATTTGTATTAATTTGTAAAAAAAAAAATTTTTAAATTATGAATTGTAGGTTCGACATAGTGATGCTGATGATCCTCATTGGGGCAAAGTTGTTCAATTACTAGACGATTTTAAGATTTCTGGTGTTAATGGCACCCGTATCCTTTAACAAGTAGAATTTTTATGTTTAGAATGTCATGTTTACACATTTTGTACTTAACTTGGAAATAGACGTGTGCATGGTGTTTGAAGTTTTGGGTCACAATTTATTAAAATTGATCATTAGGTCAGGATATCAGGGAATCCCATTAGCCAATGTCAAAAGTATCATTAGGCAGGTGAGTAATGGGTTGAGGGTTTAATGCTGCCATGAATTTTTAATAAAAATATCGAATTTGGATGTTAATAGTAATAAAATGTCTGTTTTTTAATAGGTGCTTGAAGGCTTAGATTACTTACACTCAAAGTGTAAGATTATTCACACAGATATAAAGCCAGAAAATATTCTTATCTGTGTGGATGAAAATCATATTCGTAAATTGGCAGCTGATGCGACACATTGGCAGAAACTGGGCCTGAAACTTCCTGGATCTTTGGGTAATTGTTGACTATATTTGTTGCTAAAAAATGTGAAATGTATTCTATATTAGTGAGTACTGCCCCTAAAGAACTCCGTTCATATGAAACAAATGCCAAAATGTCAAAGAACAAGAAAAAGAAGCTGAAGAAGAAACAAAAGCGGCATCAGCAGTTGTTGGAGAAACAAATTCAGCAATTGGAAGAATTGGACATGGAGCAGCAAAAGGGCGAAGACACTATGTGCACGTCCTTTTTGGAAAGTGATCTGACTTCACCAGAGACCGACTGCGCTCCGACTAGCTACAGTCAAAATGGAGACAATTCAAATCACAGTAACAATATTAATTCTTAAGGAAAATTTCATTTGTAGTTTCAGTGGAATTCTTCTTTTCAGGTGTTGTCTCTGGTGCGGGTGATATCGGACAGATGGATGACTCGGACAATGAAAATCAAAGGTAAATGAATGGTGCAAACGTAAAAGAAAAATAAGTCCAGTTAAAAATTGATACGTACAAATTTTTCTTTTACGTTGTACATACACATTGGCAATGTGTGTTTTTGTTACCCCTGTGTTAGAATGCACTGGAAAGTTAACTGATTAAACCAATGCAGTCATTTTGTTCTATTTAGATGTTGAATTTAGCCATTTTGGTCAATTTAGACCCACGTTTTAAAGGATACCGCGTTGAATTGCCATCCCGCATTCAATGAGAGCATTTGCAGTAAATGATTTTATTCTCTCAGTCTATTATCTCCTGTGGCCTTTTGGACCATTTCAATTTGGTTCATTATCTGAGCTTTGAGTGACCATAATAGTGAAATGGTCTGTCACGCACCTCTTAAGAGTCGCATTCATAAAACACGCCCCAAAATCCCACCTTAAAGCGTTTAAGACAAGTTGGACATGTTTTTGCAAATAATTTCTTACTTTAAATTATAGTTTGTATTTTACATTGGATCTTTACAGTCTTTAATAGGTAGGTGTACATCTAAACTTTAAATAGAACGGATTTTCGGATTTTCTTTTTGTATTTATTAATAATAATTTGGGTTTCAAATTTAAAACAAATAATCATATAATCCTGCTCATGCATAAGCCTTGTATCGTAAATCCACAGTTAATTTCTGGGACTCGAATAATTTTATGGTCGATTTTAAACATTTCACTGAGATTTAGAATAATACGAAGGATTAGAAGTGATCCTTGAATACAGTGAGCACAAAACAGGGAATCAAATGATGATTTGTGGTATGGAGTAGGAAGTATAAACTTTTCTACTCTTTTGAATTTGAAATGATAGGAAGTTTCTCTGCTTAGTAATGTGAGGGAGGTAATTAACCCATCTGTTTTATAGGATAATTCAATGCATTGAAGATAAGATTATATTGGAATTACTTTCCACTTTCTTTATCTTCTCATAGCTGGTATTCTATTACTTGCGTCCCCATTCTAATTTAGTTACAATTTTTTCATTCTTAGCTTTTAATTAAAAAGATTCTTTTTTCTTTTTTTTTATTATGTCTGTAAAATTAAATTAAAAATTATAATGGAAAGCAAATTTAAAGCAGGAAGGAGTTTTTGGAATCTCTTTTTTGGTTATCACTGCGGTTGTTGTTTAATCAATGGTGTGATACGAAAGGCCTAACACATCCTGTATGATCTGTGAGGTGTGATGAAATTATCTTTGTACTTTGAAATATCGCTGTTATATTTTAGTGAAATGGCACGTGCAGCTAGGATAACGTGATAATAAAAGAATAGAAATTATTTCATTATCATTGATGTGTTTACTACAAAATTAGGTCTAATTTTATAATATTGATTAGTCATAACTTAACAACTTTATTCCATAAACAGAAGAAGAATAAAGAAAAAGAAAAAATCTATTATCATTAATGTGTTTACTACAAAGTTAGATCTAATTTTATAATATTGATTAAGTCATAACTTCACAACTTCATTCCATCTAACGGAAAAGTAGAAAACTAAAGGCGCGATAATTTTTTTTTATGGTTTTAAATAATTTTAATATAATTTGTGATATTTAAATACAAGGGATTACATACAGACTTTCTCGAGCATCAAATTAAGAAATGCCGAAATTTGGGACGTGTAACGTGAAATTCCATCACAGAATTTGAAATTCAATAACTGAAATTTCTGGATAAAATCTGAATTATTGAAAAATATCTGCGCACATCTGAATGATCATTGGAAGGGTGCTTGAATGAAATTAAAAATAGAGATGCTTGGTTTTTAGAAATTTTTATGCGAAAATTGAACTACTTTTAACTCAATTGGGGTGCGTGGGGGAATAAAATAAATGTTTATTTTATTAAACTAAATTGCTGTTGTACTAATTAAATTATTTTAATTACTGACAGCAAAACTAATATCATTGTGACAAACGACGAAGGTGGCGTATGCAATGGGCATGAAGATTTGGATAATGCGGCAGCTGATGCTAGTGGCAACAGACGGAAAACTCTATTAGAGAGATCTGGCAGTGAGACAGTTTCATCGACGGAGGGTGGCAAAAGTGGAAGTGGATCACCCAGTATGAGGAGGGCGGCGTCTTGTCCTGAGCGAAAATCGCCGGAGCGGAAGCCAGATCCAGTCCATGAAGTTTGCGAACTGTCAGTAAAGATTGCAGATCTTGGAAATGCATGTTGGGTGGTATGCTTGTTGGTTATTTACGACAATACGTGTAATTTAATTTAATGTTGTTTTATAGCATCATCACTTCACCGAAGATATTCAAACGCGTCAATATCGTTGTCTGGAGGTTCTCTTAGGAGCAGGTTATGGACCGCCTGCTGATATTTGGAGTACAGCTTGCATGGTATATGAAAGGCTTAGTTATTGCATGTGGAAAGGAATAATTAATTTAATGTTTTTAATTAGGCATTTGAATTGGCAACTGGTGATTATCTATTTGAGCCCCATTCTGGTGAAGACTACTCGCGGGACGAGGATCATCTGGCGCATATAATAGAATTGCTAGGGGATATACCAAAACAGATTGCCTTCTCAGGAAAATACTCTCGAGAATTTTTCACTAAAAAAGGTAAGTGGCTGTTCATACGCACGCAATTTGTTAGTTTCTGGCGACAAAAGATCTACAAATTGGTGGCAAAATGACATTTGTGTTTATTTTATTGTGTTTATTCTTTAGGCGAACTACGTCACATTACTAAACTCAAACCGTGGGGACTTTTTGAAGTGCTGACTGAAAAATATGAATGGGATGTGAACGAAGCTCGTCAATTTGCCGACTTCTTACTGCCCATGTTGGCCTTTGATCCAAAAAGTCGCGCTTTGGCACAAGATTCTCTCAAACATCAGTGGCTTCAGTCTTGAGTTGGGTAGATGTGGATTAGAATTGTATCAATTGCAGAACTATGCTATGAGTTTAAAAAAAAAAAAAACTAAAAAAAAAAAAATAATAATTAAAAAAAATGCCAGTTTCTTTAACCTTTTGAAAGTATGGATAAAAAGTGGAGATTTTTGCTTGCGAATTTACATCTAGATTATTAAAAAAAAAAAAAAAAAGATTTAAAAAAAAACAAAACCTAATATTTTTCGTTTGGTTTTTTTCCTTCTGTTTTTTGACCATTTTGATTTAATTTTTCAATTGTTTTCGATCTTGTTTGTCTCGCCCCACTCTAGCTCCTTTATCTTGGTTTCTTTGTAAATACATTTTTTAATAGCGTAAAAAGAAAAAATAATCTAGAGAATTTAAAAAAATAAAATAATGATTGAGCGTTTTAGAGAAGAATAACAACATTGTTCACAGTGGGTACTTTGATTTTTGGTGCCTTCAGTTAATTTTCTTTTCTTTTGCTTTGAAAAAAAAGTTGAATCACGTGATATATATATATTTTATTTCTGATTTCTCATAAACTTTTTCTACTTCTTACTTAAATGTTAACTTATTGTTTTATAAAATACTTGCAGAGATAGAGCGACCAAATTCAAGTTTTTTGAATTTATCAGTTCTGAGATTAAAAAATAATGAAAGATTTAAAAATAAAAATTGAAACTGAAATCTCTCCTTTTTAATTGGTAACTATTTGAGGCAAGAAAAAAAGTTTAACAAAAATTCTGTAGATGTACTAGAAATTAGTTAGAAATTAGGATTGTCGAAATTTCAAACATTCCTCCCAAACATTGATTGACATTGTAAAATAAATAAAAAGAAAAAAAAAAGATTCGAAACGATTGGTCGTAAATAAACATATGGATACAAAAGGGGTGATTTGTCCATTTTAACTGTGCCAATGAATGAATTTTATTTTTAAAGGAAAGTTCCGATGTCCTATCAATATAACCAAAAATTTGTTTCAGCTGTTTCTTGATTTATTTCTTTGGAATATTCAGCTGCTTGCGAATAAAGTTGGTTTTATGCAGTTACAATACAACATTTATTTTTCCGGAAAGTAACATTTCGTGACAACAGCAGTTACGGGTATTATTAGTTACGTCTATTGGAAGATTACATCTGATAATTATGGTCTACAATTTGCAGTTGATTTGAGAACAATTTAAGCAATTATAAAAAATATTTTTTCTAAGAATCACATTCAGGTATTTTTATCTCAAAAGCTTTTACGGTTTATCGTAATTTTTTTTTTATGAAAAGTGTACCACCTGTACAGAATTGTTTCCAAATGACAAGTATTTTATTTTGAATAGTTTTATTTTATCAGCCAATTGCTAGATTCACTAAAAGCTGGTGACACTCACTAAATTTTTCTGAATTTTTGGTTGTTTTCAAAATTTAAGTCAGGATCGCAATGAACTTTTAAATATTTGATGGTGACGGTATCATACGTGCTCCGTATGTCCTGAAGGTTTAGTTAGACGCTATGAGAATGCAACCAGGTGAAATAGAAGCAAATTTCATGAAGTGGGATTAACCAAAATGAATTTTTCCGCAGAAAATTAATGGTTTGTAAATGTCAGTGGGAACGTATGTCGTAGGTTAGTTCTATAATTTTGTTGTAAATATTCAACTTAGTAGTGATGACCCCAAATGTTTATTAGGTCATGCAAGGAACTGGGTAGAAGATTATTCATTTCATCGACACCATTTCTACTTTATGCTGAACAAAAGGGGCCTGTTATCCCCAACTTAACCTAAGTTTTTTAATTGTATGCTGCTTATCTAACTCCATTGATGAACTGATCCGACCCGCTCAATGCCATTGAATTGCAGTATCCGAATACTACTACTTGTACATTTCGGATTTTTACCAAAGGGCAACTAAAAACAAAGGAGCAAATAAACCAGATTTTTCAAATTATTTCAGGTTATTGGCTAACTGATTTGGGTACTTTTCCAATGGCAAGAAAATCTGCCACCCACCTCAACTAGACTTTTTATGGTTTAAATTTAACCAATGGGTCAGTGCAAATACAAGGTTAGCTCTAAGAAAGAAAGTCGTCACAGATGTAAAAGGGGCTTTTCAAGAAATCAATTTAAGATGTGCGAAAAAGGCCCTTGAGAATCGATTGATTTCAGGGAATAAAAATTATAAATGCAACTGTCTTTTTGCGTGCTTTGCAAATTTTTGAGATTAATGGCACATTTGTGTTTAATGAACAACTGTAGGTCGCTTAAATAATTTAATGACGGTGAAATTAAATGCAAACTTTCGGTGTAAATTGGGAAATGTAAAGCAGTTTCTGAAAACCGCTATTGATTCGTCAAAATTAAAAAATAATAATAATAATAATAATAATGATTATTGAAAATTTCTGCAGTTGAAAAACAAAATTCTTGAAGAAAAAAAATCACATTTGCAAATTCATTTTAAAAATCGACCGGTTTCGGAATAGTTTAGTGAATCTAGCTTCTGGATTATTGTAGGTCAAGTGACAACAATAAAAAATTATCCAAAATCAATAAATAGGTCCGAACTCCGAATATTATTCCAATCACCACAAAATATTCTCGTGCGTGAATTAATTTTTGCAATTTAGTGCGTAAATAGATGTCACAATTACGAATAATGACGTTGACGATTCAGCGTGCCGTTGTCAATGCTAAATGACCGCAAACTCTATAATAAATACAAACACAACAAAGAAAAAACATTGCTTAATTGCGTTGAATCGACATTACATTTTTGTCATCTTGACGCTTTGCATCTGGAGAAATCAATACATTTTTCTCATGTTCCTCTTCGTGCGCAGGCAAGGATCCTCCCACCAGGGTTTGGACGAGATCCATACGCGAATCTAAACTAAGTTGTTTACCTGCCATCAACATTCCTCTAACCCTTTGCCTCAGACTAGAGTTGTCATTAGCTGAAATTCGAATATCTCCAAATTTACGCGAAAACTCAACCAACATGTCGTGGGAATCAAATATCGCTACAAAGCTGCCGTTTACAATCTTGGGCGACATTGGGCTGTTAGCTAGGAGCAAACTGGTACCAAAATTTGGATTTGCCTTTTTAATATCACCAACATTAACTTTAGCTTTAACCGGACTCATTTCTTTTCGCAATACTTCATCAGCTGTTTTCTTAATCAAAGACCAGTCGCGCTTCACGTCATCTGGAGTGGTTCGAGGTGAAGTGATTGTAAATCGAATCACGTATTTGCCTTTGAGGGATGCTGGTACACAATGCAGATTACCACTTGAGTTGAGCTTTTTCAGAAGCTGTTCGGTTAACTCGTTCTCACCCTGAAATCATAAAAACCTCACGGATTAATAATGTTTGTATTGAGCCACGGTAGTGTTTTAACGTGATTTTGCTTCTTTTTAAATGTCAAAAAACATGTCTAGTGTTGCTGTTCTGCTCTTTAACAAGAAAGATGTATAAGTAATTCATTGCGTTTGGATCGGATTAGATGGTCAAATTCCATCCGATTAACTGTCAGATGAATTGGTCGAAAGTAGCAACAAAACTTACCCTTTTAGTATATAATCTGTACACAGTTTTTATTTTTTAAAGAAAATGTTTCAGAACCGAATTTTGAATCAGGTTCGAATTTGGCAAAATCCAATCAGAAAAAAACCTCAAACCTTTACAAAAAATTGTACGAATTATACGCTGACAGGGTGTCGTTTGCTTGTACAGTCGAATCTCGTTATAAAGAACCACGGTATAATGAATTTTATGTTGTAACAAAATTTTTTAAAATGGCTTGGTTGGTTGACCATAGAACAACATGTTAAAATATTTTGATTTTACGAATTATTAGTTATTTCAACAGGCCCGTTCCTACCATAGGGACACCGTGTGATAATCACACGGGCGCCACTGGTCAGGGGGCGCCGCACCAGTCAGGGGGCGCAGCACTGCAGCATGCTTCCACAACTCTTCACTGACTAGGGGAAGGGGGGGGGGGGGGCGCCAATAGGACAAAAATCACACGGGCGCACAACACCCTAGGAACGGGCCTGTATTTCAAACAACTATTTCGAACATTAGTAACCACAGGTCTTTGGTATAACGAATTTTTAAAATTGATCACATGACTCACGACTGATGTTCGTATTTTGATACTCAGAGCAAAACAGTACGTATTAGAAACATTTTCCATTTTAAATTTGGTGCTAAATGGAAAGCAATTTCTCTTCAAGACAAGTTGAACACTTATCTACATGCAATATGCTAGAATATTTTATTTATAAAATTAATAAATAAAAAATTATATTTTTTAAAACACTGTCAGGACTTTAATTCAAACAAAAATGACCATGTATATGTAAATTTAATGTTTTTCATAGTAAACTTGAATTTTTTCCAAGTACTTACTGTAGTTTGTTATAACAAACAGATTATTGCGTTTCGTTATAACGAGGTTCAACTGTACTTTCATCACAAAAGATGATTACTGCATAGTTGTTAATGGGTCAAAATGTTACGTTTTCTCTGAGGATTAAAAAAACTCTTGTTCGCAATAGTTACTATCTACTACGTGTCAGCTTGCAACAGTGAGTGTTCGGGGTAGGACCAAGTGTCGCTGGACTTAAAACGCATATGTATTTAGCTTATTACCCTTATTCAGTTTGTCTAGGGGTCAGTGCTCCTAGAATGCATTTTCCAATGGATGGATTGTTTAAGCACAATCCATCCCACTGACATGTTGACCACATATGAACCAAGCAGAAAACATGGTCAAAAGAGACATGAAGACAGTTTATGTGACCATCCACCCTGCTGGTGAAGCTGTGACTTCCTACTCTTGGACCCAGGTTTCACTTCCTGTTGCCCATGCCTTTTGTCCCAGGCGAGGTTCCTGGTCCTGGGCACTTCCTGAACCACAGCTCCACATGGCGATAGGGAGCTGCAGACGGACACGCAGCATAGAACAATTTTTGTAGGTAATATTTTATGTACCGGTAAGGTAGATGTAATTTTACTAGGGCAGTCAATCCATTAGGGGTTGGGATTAGAATTTATATTTATTTACCTTCAATCTGAAGACCACCATTCCTAAATGCCGCTCGGCTGGAATTTCAAATCTTAAATCGGATTTGACCAAAGATTCAAACATTTTCGCCAATGCTACACCCTAATAAATATAAAAGATTTCATTCGTAAATATGTGTGTTTTACTGACTTCAATCTGAATTCTACATACCTGTCGCACATGTTTTTGTAATCCTTTCACGCCGTAATTTCTAATGACGAACCATAACTTTAAAGCTCGAAACCTTTTACTCAAAGGTATTTGCCAATGCTGAAAAATGTATTCAAATAAATGCAAAAATCAGAATTACGGCACGAGAATCAGTAATATTTAATTGAGCAATGGTACAAATACCATATAATCAATAGCCAATCCTGTGTTATCATGTTGCAAATACAATGGATCAACATTAAACGTTCGGTGTAATGCACCGCTATTCTTGACCCTAAATTTTAGAAACAAATTGAAAAAAGTGAAGAAGAAAATGCCAAATTACTTCGCACCACATGGCAGTGCAGTCGAAATGAACCATCATCCATTTGGAAGGATTGAATGCTATCGACTGAGCATATTCGATGCCACTTAACCAAATTCTGAATTCTGGACACACAAACGCTGTACCAGCATACGCAGCATCAACGTGCATCCAAATATCTTCTCTTTGACCTAAGCACAGTCACGTAAATTACAGACTTCATAAGCTACATTTGAAAATAGAAACACATTGGAAATGCGAATATGTGTTTCGTTTTAACCATTTCGTTTTGTGTTTTATATACAGTTTTGTTTTGATTTGAAGGTATAACTTCGGCTTTGTTTCAAGAAACGTAAAAATGTTTCTATTTTCGCATGCAATAATTGTTTATTAGTTGAATTAGTGGCGACTTACATATGGGTCCTAATTCTTTCAAATTGTCAAAAGAACAAGCACCAGTTGTACCCAACGTTGCACATAACTAAAAAGAAAAAAAAGATGAAATGAAGTCGGACAATAATAATCTTTCATTCTTTGGTTTCAGTCGCTGTCACAAGGTCAGAAGTCAAAGATCGACCTTATCCATCATAGTTTTGCTAGTTCTAAAGCCCTATTTCAAGACCTTTTCGCTTCTACGAGAATCATTAAGAGAATCGTTGCACATGCGCAATATGTATTATAGACGTCAGACATGTTATATCGATTAAAGACTATTACAACATGGCTAGTAATATTAAACGATTATTAATTGGTGTTATTAAACTGATCAAAGAGTTATTGATTGTCTTTTTTTTTTCATGGTAGTTTTATAACGAGCTAAAATTCTATGTAATTAATAATACTAAATTAAAAAAAAATAATTCTTACATAAAATGGTATAAGCCCTTCCTCTTTGTCAATCTTTATTGCTTCTTCAAGTTTATCTCCTCTTAGTGCTAGTTTATCATCGCTTTCGAGGTACCTCATTTGAACCAATCCGATGAGGCCAGCCTTTTCTACTGAAGAGTGTGCCTGCAATCATAAACAATATTATATTTTTATTATTTTTTTTTTTACAAAATCCTTTATGATATTACTTGATCGGAGCAATAAGCCACGAGTTTGGCATTAATTTCAGATTCATTTGTATCTGGGCAGTACAACTTGCATCGTCGGAAGACTTCTGTTCTTGCTGCTAAAAGTGCCACGAACGTTGATTCACTTGCTGTTGTCTGCAATTAATCCACGTTACAAGTAATCAAAATTCTCTAAATTGATTTGTAGGTTTTAAAAAACACCTGTATTACTCCACCACCAGGACTGTTGGGCCGAGAGTGAAGAAACTCATCAGGTAAACCGATCATTTTACCTAACCAACACATTACCACAACTTCGAGTTCAGTACAAGCGGGACTGGAAGCCTAATGTACAAAAACCAATTTAAAAAAAAAATCTTAAAAATACTGTTTTATGACTATTAATTAATTACCCAAGTAAAGCCGAGGCAATTGATGGCATCTGCCAACATATCGCCCAACAGCGATGGAAAAGAATTGAGGGCCGGGAAATAGGCGTGCATGTAGGGGCTTTGCCAATGAGTAATCTGAAATTGTACAATTGAAACTACTTTGGAGTTCTGAATACATTTTATTAATAACAGTGCGCACTTACTCCAGGCATAACAACACGTTCTATATCTGCGAATATAGACTCCCAAGGCTCTCCGTTTTCAGGCGCATAATCAGGAACTAGCTCTTTCATGTAACCCGGCTTCACATTTGGGAAAACAGGTCTTTCGCGAATGTTTTGTAAGTAATCAGCGATGTAATCCACCATTTCTTTCCCTGAGTGCACACATGGTTAGAAATTAATTGAATGAGAATTGTAAAATATCTTTATACCTCGTTTACGATACTCATCTACATCCATTTCCCAAATTTGAAGCTAAAAAATGAAAATAACTAGCGACGTTAGTACACATTCTGCTTGTTTATGGTATAATAATTTGGAAATTAACAGCTGTTATAAAACTTGAAAGATATGTGTAGCCGGAAAATGCAATTCAACCGCTCGCTATATTAAATATTTATGGACTTTAACCTCGACTTTAACGCACATCTTACCAGTAACATACTGGAGTAATGTTTAGCGTTATTAGTTTTTTTGTTTTTTCTCGAAAGTAAAATAATATTGTTTTTCATTCTTACCTGTTAAATGAGTCGAGTGAGGAAGATGATGTGTTGGAAAAGAATGGCACTTACACTTTCACTTGAGTGTAGTGCAATGTGCGATTCTGACGTCACTTTTCGTCTTCCAATCATTTGAGCTTTTATCTCTTTTCTGTTTCCTCTTTGATGCTACGTGGGTATGTTTTCCCGCTAATTAGAAGTTTATTTTTTAATGATAAATCCCGTTTTAATTCGGAGTAAGTGTTGAAAGGTTTATTGGAAATTTAAATTGGTTGATAAAACTAACAGCAGGTTCAATATTGAGGGAAAAAACATTCCGAATTCTGTTACAGTGATTTTTTTGTATATAAAAATATTTAATATATGAATTGTAATAACGTAGTTAGGGGTTTATGGTATTCTTTTTATTTCCTGTCTACAATTATTAGTGGAAAAACGAAACGGCCCGGACTGAGTAGTCGCGGACCGGGAGTTGAACCCAGATTCCCCACTTGCCGAATGGGTGCTCTACCAATTAAGCTACCCGGGACTCCAACAGAACCGGTGCACGTTTCGCCTTGTATTTTTTCCACTAAACATGGCCTGCCCATTACATGGGCTTAGACCACCTCGCACATTGGTTAGCATCAGAATCACTTTAAGAAATTAATAGAACTACAGAATAAACAGGAAAACAGTTTTCTAAGAAAACTGTTTTCCTGTTTATTCTGTAGTTCTAATAACGTAGTTGCATGTAGAGGAGTTATTTAAGAAATATGTCACCAGGAGTTCTCGTGGAGAAAATTAAATGCATAGAAATACTTGTGAAAAAGTGACGACTGGAAACTTTAAAGAAGACAAGATGTAGTTTCTTTTTTTTCTTTTTTTTTGGGGTTCTGTAGCAGCATAAGATGAGAAAAACAAGACTTTGCTTTAGATGGGATCAGAGTAATGGCGTTTCTTTGGTGTCCCTCAGACGTCCATTCATCTTCATTTCGCAGACACAATAAAGTGTCTTCCCTGGTACTTTAATCGCCAGCGAGATTATATATTGTGGAATTTGAAATTGAATTTGAAATTTGATTAATTACGGTACAAAAACCTTTGCTCTATAATTGTCGGAGTGGTGCCGCATCGTGATAATGCGCACATATTCACATCATTTGTCTACTGTAGTTTAGCACACAGGTTAAAATAAAAAAATTAAAATTTTAAAAAAGCAATTGATTTTGCACATCTTTTTTATGGAAAGATTTTGAAAATGTCTAACTTTGGTTCTAAATGCTAATAAATGCAGCAAAGTTGATCTGAGGGGGCAGGCCCGTTCTTAAATCCTAACATAGGGACACAGTGTGCAAAACACACGGGCGCCACAGGTCAGGCGGTGCTCCCTGAAAGGAGGTGACACAGGAGGTATCTAGAAAAGTGGCCATGGGGCTTGTGGCCTCTTGTTTTTGTCAAAATAGGCGTGATTTTTGGCAAAATATTTAAGGTTTTTGCCAAAATAGGCGTGATTTTTGGCAAAATATTTAAGGTTTTTGCCAAAATAGGCGTGATTTTTGGCAAAATATTTAAGGTTTTTGCCAAAATGTGCATATATTTTTGCAACATATGCATGGTTTTTGCCAAAATATGCATGTTTTTGCCAAAATATGCATGTTTTTGCCAAAATATGCATGTTTTTGCTACAAAAGCATTTTTGTTGCTTAAAAATGCATTTATTTTTTAAAATGTATTTCATTTTTTGGTTTCAAAATGAATTTTTTTGTATGGTAATGTTTTTTTTCACCTGAATTTGTGTTTCATGCTTATTGGAGGAAGGGGCGCAAACATGACAAAAAACACATGGGCGCACAGTACTCTAGGAACGGGCCTGCAAGGAGGCTGGAACAGGTTGGGATAAATTTTTAGGAGAAAAAGCCCTATCACCCATTTCTGGTTATAGCGCCCTCAAAAACTGACTTGAATTGTGGTCAAACTGAGTTTTATTTGTTCGGAAATATCCAGAAAATGATTTATTACAATATAACACATGATATATCACAATTCTCAAAGAGTACCCACAGTGATCGTATTATGCACTGAGTAACCGCTACCGCTGAACGACGCAAAAACTAAACGTCACGTGGATAGTCACGTGATCAAAACTTAACAACGAAGTTCGACGTCGGCCATGTTGGAATTGTGAGATCTTCGTTAAGTAAAAGTGACTAACGATATTTGCAAAACTTATTTACAACTGATGAAATGTTTTTTCTAATTAGTGTTTTCGGGATGTTGATACTTGTCAATTTTCGTCTAGATTTGATTGACGCGAACGAATGAAATCACCGGTATGCCGGATGCCTTGTCTTGTGTTTTCGTAGTAGGCTTATACTTATTGTCATACATCTTGTTCGGTGATTGTTATCAATTATTCATCCGAAATTTTAGAGAGTAAGTTACAATTAAATTGACCATATGCAAACACAAAATAATTTATGAATTTTTATCTTTTTCGTAAGAGCGTAGTGGTTTTAAGATGAGGTAAGAAGTTAATTTGCAGTATTTAAATATTTAATGTTAGAGAGACTCAATAGCAACAATAACAAAATGGCGGAAGCTAGACTAGAATCATTTATTATTTAATTGAGCGAGAGTTAAGAATCGTTTAAAATAATAATGAAGTTTGACGTAACTGACACCTGAGGTGAATAATGGCAAACAAAGATGATAGGAAAATGATTTAGGTTTTCAGCTTTGTTCGCACCTGAAAAATGATTGTACGCTATTAATGTTTCAGTTGAGCCACATTAAAGCTTATGGAGCAATAATGGAATTGTACATCTTGATACACAATCCTGGGAAATGGTGTTGAAAAGACGGATCAATGACGTTGAATAATCCAACAGTTTCATCTCTAGACACTGGTTACAACTGTGACTGAACCAGACAACCAACCACAATTACGACCAGTGTTTACTGATCGAACTATTTAAAATAGCTAACATTTGATTCGTGTCCATGCCTTTTTTCCCACTTTAAGCACCGTATTTCTTCTAACAACTAAGAGGGGCTGAGAGAGGCGATTTTAAATACGGTATTTAAATTAAACTAGGGTAAAAAAGATAAACCAGACTTTTGACTTTTTGAATGCAGCTAAAACTTATAAGTCTAACGGGCTTACATTATAACTAAAAATAGCGTAACTAAAGATACAACACCATCTTTGGTAGTCACATGACGTACATAAGGTAACTTTAATTTTAAAACTATAAAACTATAAAACTATATTTAGTGTAACGGAAAAGTGCACGAATCTAGGTGTTTAAAATTAAAATTAAAAGTAAAATACTCTTGACAATATTGGCTAAACCAACAGAAATACAAACACAGAAAAAACATCGAAGTCGCGCTTATTCATACTGCAGTATTGTTAAGTGCGACGACCCGATTTGTGTTTACACATGGGGATTTTTAAATTTGATTTGTCATCAGAGGGGTTTGAATGAACTTGAACGTGTATGGTCTGTGGGGAGCTAATGTGCAGTTTACAGTTTACCTGTAGAGAGGACATTTTGTTCTTGTCCAGTCTCAAGACTGGACACATTAGTTGCATTCAATCTCGAGAAGGTGAAATGTCTTGTCCTTAAATTACTTAAAGAAGTGACTTAAAAAAGTGAATTCTCGTTTGAACACACTTGTTAAATCAAATTTTAGAATGCCCTTATTTTATTTTGAGAAAGGGGATTAAAGGATTAACGAGGGAGGGTTGGAGCCACAACAAATGGTAACACAGGTGCAGAAGATAAGTCACTTCTATAAGTCAAAGAAGTGATTTCAAAACGAATTAAAATTAATTGTCTTCTTTGAATTCTTGTATGTTGACTTCTCAGAGATGTGATGCAAAAAACGTCACATCCGGTTTAGAGAAGTCATTTCAGACGAAGAAGTCAATTTACCTTCTGGAGATTGAATGCAACTACTGTATTTCCGTGATTGAGAGTCGCGACTCTTATTTGAAATCGCCACTGTGGACCGCATTACGTTCATTTTTAATAACAATATAAAATGAATAGGTGCAGACGATGAATTTACTTCTCTCCTTAATAAACTGAATTCTTGATTGAACACACTTATTAAATCAAATCTCAGAATGCACCTATTTCATTTTGAGAAAGAGGATTAAAGGATTAACAAGAAAGGGTTGTCACTTCTATAAGTCAAAGAAGTGATTTCGAAATTAATTAATCGTAACTCTCTTTTTTTAATTCTTGTAAGTTGACTTCTCAGAGATATGATGCAAAAAACGTCATATCCTGTTTAGAAAAGTCATTTTAAATAAATAAGTCAATTCACCTTCTCAAGATTGAATGAACCTAATGTAACAAACATAAAACGAGCGCTAAATTTGTTCTAAGTTAAAAAATATAAAAATTATTGTAAAATAAGCTCGAATTGTTGGTGTCCTCAAATAATAGCCGCAACTACAATTCAAATGCAACTCTAAATCGCGGATACACGATATACTTCTTTCCAGTGGCTCTTCCACTATCATATTAGTAATAGATCTACTCTTGTGCTAACCTTCCCACTTCGCTCGGAAGCAAATTTAAATTTCATGGAGCCCTTCCGTTTCTCACAGCCATTTTTGAGCCCTATTTGTTCACATCAAATAAATGTGCTGCAAGGAGCTTTATAAGGAGCTGTATAATGTGCATACGGTACATTATACATTTAACTGAATGGATAAGGTTAAGTTCACGGGGGTCAACGGAAAGAAAACCCATCGACTAAACGACCCCATCAACTAAGTGGTCAGTCGAGTTAGCCGCATCAGCTCCTTCTGCGAGAAGTGCGAGAACTGCGAGAACTGCAAGAACCTATAAATGTGCTCTTTGATATTGCTCACAAGTCAAAAGTTTTTGTATTTAATGTTGATTTTCTTTTGTTTTTAGGCTTAGGATACGCCATTTGCATAATCGATTTGTACATGGCGATGTACTATAACACAGTGATAGCGTGGGCGGTTTATTATCTCTTTGCTTCGTTCCGAAGCGAACTCCCGTGGACGAGTTGTAATAATCCATGGAACACACAGTCGTGTCGTAGCATCACGTCGAACAGGTCAACTTGGGACGACGAACAACTGAACGGAACAAAAACCAGCCCGGCACAAGAATATTTCGAGTAATTATTATTCGCTCGGTTCAAACTCACCTCGAAATTCAAACCCACCTTGACAATTTATTTCTTAGGCGAAGTGTCCTGCAGATAGACCTGTCCTCTGGTATCGATGATCTAGGGCCCATCAAATTCTCCCTCTGTTTGTGTCTTTTTGCCGTTTTCCTACTCGTCTATTTTTCTCTCTGGAAAGGCGTCAAGAGCACGGGCAAAGTAAGTACACTTTCAATTCGTTTATTTTACAACAAACCCCAAATTATCTTCGAATCTGTTAATGAATGAATAAATGCATCGAGTTGTTTAGGTCGACCTTGCTTGCTTTCAATTGTATTTTTAAGATTGGTTTATTATCTAGTCCTGTGCAACCCCACCAATCAATGCATAATGGACTGTGATGACCCTCCATGCCACCTCCCAACTTAGATAAGACACTTGATGTATGGCGTGCGTCCGCCATCAAGACTAAGCACGATCTATGGTTGATAGTAGAAAATGCACCGAACAGACCATCCGCATTGCTACAATAACAGGAGGCTAAACTATTACACTCTCTTTTTTGTTTTTGTTTTTAGGCTGTGTGGATTACAGCAATTGCTCCGTACATCGTCCTTTTCATACTGCTCATTCGTGGACTCACTCTTCCGGGATCCGAAGACGGGATTCTTTATTACTTGAAACCGCAGTGGGATAAACTCAATGACAAAACTGTAAGAGAAATACCTCAAATCCTCCAATAGAGCGTGGTCATAACTGAAAAAGGGAAAATTGAAATCGGCTCAATACATAGTTTGCGCCATGTACATTTCCCTTATAATTACGGTCGATTTTACGTTATAAATAGTTGTAAAAAGAAATGGAAAAATTATACTTTGCGCGATACACTTTTCCCTTAACGTTATAAAAGTTTCGTTACACTATATTTATACCACGTGACTGATCGTGTGACCGATCAAAAACAAGCAGTCGCCATTTGCAATTTTTGACTGATGATGTCATTAGTGGAAAATTGTCGGACTGGCTGCGCTGTTTCCAGTTATACTGTAAGCTCCGTTAGAGTTATGACTTTTCCACTAAATTTATAAGCATAACGGGGGTTTTTGTAAGGGAAAAGTACATGGCGCAAACTGTGTATTGGCACATTTATATCGAAGTCTTAACCTAACCTCACCTAACCTAACCTAATACAACCAAAACACGATTTATTTTTTTCCTGTTCAATAAATGACCGTCGAATAAATAAACAGATCCCGTTTATACCTTGATATGTTGAATGAATCCCATCCATATTATATATTTTTGGGCCCCTAAAAACATACAACCTGCGCTCTATCGGAGGATTTACGTCATGCATACAGATATGTCTAATTTCTAATCCTGCAGGTGTGGATTGACGCAGCAACACAAATATTTTTCTCTCTTGGACCTGGATTTGGAACATTATTGGCTCTATCCAGTTACAATAAATTTAATAACAACTGTTACAGGTACAGAAATACTGTAATCAACAGTTTGAAACACTTTAACTAAACTTTTTTCCATTTATCTGAGTTGGAAGTTGAAATGGGGGAGATTGTTTTGTTGTTTTGCCATCTTTTAAGTCCCCATAAGTTCCATTCGGATTTTGCTAGCTCGAGGCTTGCACTCATTTCTTCAGCTTTTTTGCTTTTCAATATCCTAATGCCAAAAACTTGTTACACTCTCAAAAAAGAAAATCCTTGCAATGCATTTCAACACTAAACTCAACTTTTTTTTTTGGGATTATTATTTTTTTTCTCTTTTTCTTTAATGAACAAAACACATTCCATTTTTAGAGATGCAATTCTAACAAGTACAATAAACTGCGCCACAAGTTTTCTGGCTGGTTTTGTCATTTTTTCTGTTCTGGGTTACATGGCCAAAGTGCAAGGCAAACGCATCACAGAAGTTGCTGCGAAAGGTTCTTTTAAATACATTTTTATCTCGTTTTTGGTATTAATATTTTACGATACACTGTTTCAGGTCCTGGATTAGTTTTTATAGTTTATCCAGAAGCAATTGCTACAATGGACGGCTCAGTATTTTGGTCGATAACTTTCTTTTTCATGTTAATCACTCTGGGACTAGACAGCACGGTAAAAATCAATTCTTTTCGACAAAATCTGCCGAGCAGAGCTGGACTGGAAACAGATTTAGTACCGGAAAATCTGGATAAATCAAATCACGAAGAAATTCCCGGTATCCCGCCAAGCCGCGCCACTCCAGCCCTGCTAAAGCATCTTCCGCTGTCAATAGCCGTGTCCTACTCTATTTACCCTCTAATATTAACTATTTTATATCTTAGTTTGGGGGATTAGAGGCATTAATCACAGGAATGTGCGACGAATACCCCTTAACGTTAGGCAAACATCGTGAAATCTTTGTCGGCGGTTTAATCCTTTTCATATATATCTGCGCGCTACCAACTACAACTTACGTGAGTTGTATTTTCCTACCTTGTGCACATCTTTTTCTCATTTCTTGCTTGTCCTTAGGGAGGCAACTATGTTCTTCAGTTGCTCGATGCTTACGGACCTTCCATGTCCATTTTATTCGTGGTTTTTGTCGAGGCTGTGACAGTCTGCTGGCTCTACGGTGAGTGCTCGCTGCTTGGAACATTTACGTGTAAAATCAGTCACACCTTTGGGAAATAACTTGCTTCATTTCCTAGGAACAAAACGATTCTCCGATGACGTGCAAAGAATGCTAGGCTTCCGGCCGGGACTCTTTTGGATCATTTCTTGGAATTTCATCAGTCCTCTTTTCATTTTTGTAACTATTGAAATGAAAAGAAAAAAAATATATGTATTCTTATTAACATTTGGTTTCAGTTTATTTTTGTAACGGCGATGGTTTTTTATGAAGATCTTACTATCGAGAATTATATTTATCCTCCATGGGCTATCGCAATAGGCTGGGTAATGACTATGTCATCTCTTATGTGGATTCCGATCTACATCGTTTATTATCTCATTTCAACTCCAGGGAGTTTCAAACAAGTACATTTAAGACACAGATGGCTCCTATCTGGTCATAGTTTGACATTTTTTCTTCTTCCTGTAGCGATTACACAAAGCGATACATCCAAATTTAGAAGAAAGTAAACAAGCGCATCTAGAGGTAACAGCTCTCAACTGTAATGCGCATGTGTGATGATTTAAAATCGCAATACAACTTACTGCAAGATCCTTTAGTAATCAAATTAACGGTACCAAATTAAATCATCAATTTTTATATGCCTTATAATTAACTTTTCCTCATTTAAACAACCCTGGTTCTGTATTGCAATACCAACTTATTTAATTTTTTTTTTTTTTTTTTTTTAAAAAAAATCACATTATAATTTTACATTTTCAACTCAAATCACTTGGGACCAACTAGTAAAATGTAGATATCAATATTTATTCTGTGAAGCTGTTGTAGTCATCTTTTTAAAACAAAAGCAAAAAAATATTAATAATTACCTAATGGAATGTATTCAGTCGATAGAGACACTTGTGCCTATCAGAATAATTTAACTGCATTTATCAATAAGACGGTGCAGTTGATATTCACTTAATTCTTATCTATGTATATCTGTTGAGTAAATAATAATTAGAATGAGGCAAGATGGAATTCTGTTATTTTATATTCACGAATAAAAAACTTACCATGGAAATTAGGCCTAATTTTTACGACTTTTCCGGAAACGGAAGTCAACTATGGCGTTATCTTGCCTCATTTCAGTTATTACCGTTGTTTCAGTGTGATAATATTCTTTAAATAACCGCTTTCACTCTATTACATCCTTATGCAAACATTATGGGACCATATTGTGTTGTCAGTGTGTATTTTAAAACAAACAAAACCAGAAATAGCAAATTCATTGTATTTTCCATTATTTTTTTCAATGTACAATGTCGATACAATTTTCAATGTAAATTTAAAATTTTCAATTTCCAAGTGTAGTAGGAGAAGGGGAAACAAATCTAGCGCTTCTCACAAATAATTACTCAACGTACTGTAATAAGAAAAACTGTAGATTGCACGAAAAAGGAAAAAAAAGAGAGCTTTTATTCGTTGCTTCTAAGAATTATTCCTTATAATAACTATTGAAACGTAATAATACAATATTTATTACACAACTTATAATACTAAAACAGTTGTTGTTAAATTGAGTGATAAAGAATGTTTTCTTCTTTCAACTATTTATCTTATTGTTAAATTCAAATTTCTTCGACTCAAAGCGTCGTAGGAACAAAACAAAACACAAAAATGGATAAAATTATCAAATAGCCTCAGATTAAACCCAAAACAATTTTTTTTATTCAAACTAATTGCGACTAAAATTAAAAATATTGCAAGAAAAGGAAATCAAATGGAGGAATAAGTGTTTTATTTATTTATACTGCGAGACATGCTAGTCGTGAAAAGAAGTTGCTTTTGCTTGCCCCCCTTTTTTTTCTTCTTACCGGCTGAATTTTCAACCTTATCGACCGAGGTGGCCTTCAATAGCGCAGCTTGGATGGCGTCGGCGAACGAATTGTGATAGTCCGGCACCGGGGCGTAGTTTTCCGAGTCGGTATCGCTGTCGTCGCCCTTCGGTCGCAGCGGGGCGTCGATGGGTTTGGTCGTGGTCGTGTCCGCTTTAGCCTTTCCTCGTCGTAACATCTGAAATTAAAATAAATGCTTACAATTTTTAAAAAAATTTAATTTTTTTCCCCGTTAAGTCACCTGAGCGAAGGACGGTACCGAACTGTTACCGTCTTCTACGGAAGTGCTCGGCGACGCAGAATCGGGGGAATTCAGGAATTCAGGAAACACCAAAGTGTTTTGAAATTGACAATCGGTGTTTGAAATCGATACGAATTCGCCATTTTCGGGCACGTATTCGGGAAACTGGTGGTGGCTTTCCAAGTTATATCGCGGTTTCGGATCTAATAAACGATAAATCAAATTGAAAAATTTATTTTATTTATTTGTTTCGTCAACTTACACATTCCTAGCTTCCGTTTCTCCTCTTCCTGAATATGGCGCTCCCTGCGTTTCTCATCGCGCGCTCGTTTATTCCTGCGCGTGCGCCGCTTTTCCACTTCGCCTTCAAACGCCATCAACGTTTCCTTGGACACGATTGGCGGCTTCAACTGCAACTCGACAACCTCGAACTCGCAAGACAGCGGCAGATGCGACAAATAACGTAAACGTCGTCGCAGTTCGTCGGTCATGGTTATTTCTTCCTTCTCCACGATTTTAGCCTTGACCGTCTGGGGAGAATTTTCCAAGCTTCCATATTCCTTAATCAGCATGTGCGCGTTCATAGCGTGCATGTACACATGCTGACCATTGCAAGCTGCGGACAAAATCCCCGATTAAAATCGATTAAATTGCTAAACTCGTCAATTTTCACCTTGGTAAAAATAATAGGCGTTTTTAAAAGATTTTTCTTCGGTCGTTTCGATGTCCAAATCGTCCGCAGTGGCGCCCCCTTCGTCGTAGCTGCTGCTCACGCTTTCCTGTCTCTCCCTCAGAACCTTTTCTTCAATTTTTCCATTTCCGGATTGGTCACATTTCTTTAATTCGTTCGAAAACGCGCACGAATAGACGACGGTCGGCACATCGTGCGGAATTTTAACCTCTTCTGACGTTTGTTGACATCGAATTTTATCGTCGTCGGCAATTTCCCGTTCAAAAATTTGCCCGTTCATTAAATTCTCTTCCCGTTTCGACAGCAACTCCAGCGCGGAGTCGATGAAGCAGCTCTCGGGATCATCTCGCGAACCGGACAAAGCGATGTCCAATTCGCGCCGTTCTCTCCGTACAACTTGTTTCAGGACTTGGTCGGGCGAAGCGGTCAAAAGTTTGGCGAAACAAGTATTTTCGTCGGCTATAAAAACAAAAATAATAATTAAAATATCCATTTATCAAACTAGTTTCGCTAACCATCATCGAGTCGCAGCAATTTTCCTTTGTTTTCGTCCGACTTTTCTTTCGCCGTGGCAAAAACGCTCCCTTTCTCGCGGTGCATAAGACGCAGTGTTATTTCTTCACCGATCGTGTACTGGTGCGACAGGAGCGAAACGACGCTTTTCAAATCTGTTTTGTGCACAGCTTCGAAACAAATCGGGCATTTCCTCCAAGTTTTATCGGACAATGCTAAATAATGCAGAATGCACGGCCAGCAATAAATGTGCCCGCAACGTGTCATTTTTGCTGCTATCGGTTGATACAAGCAGACGGGACAAGACGGCACTTCTTGACTAGAAAGTCGCTAAAATAAAAATAAAAAAATCAATTTTTATAATTTTTGATTTGAAAAATTCAAACAATTATACAAACCACTAGTTCAATTGCATCCCACTCGACTAATAAATCCGGATCGATTGCGTGGATCGCGTAATCCCGTCCCGCTCGAACAACAAACTGACAACTAAAATTTAGAAACCATTAAATTTTTCTCTTTTTTTTCTTTTCTTCGAAAATTCGTTAATTTCTGATTACTTCGCTTGTAAAAACTGCTCTTTGTTATATCTGTGCTTCTTAGAATTCCATTTATTTCGATTTCTCGACGGGGTGTTCCAATTCGAGGCATGAGCACCACGCGACGAATACTTGAAATTCAGCAAATGATTTAAATTCATCTTTTTTGATCCTTGTTGCAACGCGGAACCAACTTCAACGCTCAAGCCATTTGCTATCTACAAACAAAACACGTCACACAACTTCCCAAAAACCGCACCACCAAACGTTAAAAACAATTACGTTATTCCTTTCTCTGCCATCGACACACATCCCACGAGGCTTTGGCCTCTTGTCGAATCCTTTATTCTTCTGTGGCGCTGGTTTCCGCCACACTTCGGGCCGTGGACACGGACTTTCGCGTCGACGACCGGCACGACTGACTTTATTCGCGGCCGCATCTAAAAAAAAAAATTAAAATAACATTTTTGTAAATAATCCGAAATAAAATCGATTTGGGGGGAGAAGGGGGGGGGGGGGGGAAATAAAAACCTTGTTTGGCATTTTATTTAATTTCGGAA
>JAQFXT010000225.1:0-55907 GCA_034683725.1 Strigamia crassipes
AATAAGGTTTCAATTCATGAAAATAAGGTTTCAATTCATGAAAATAAGGTTTCAATTCATGAAAATAAGGTTTCAATTCATGAAAATAAGGTTTCAATCCACGAAATAAGGTTTCAATTTGCGAAAATAAGGTTTTAATTTGTGAAAATAAGGTTTCAATTTGTGAAAATAAGATTTCACTTCAGGAAAACAATGTCTCAATTCACAAAACCACCAAAAACCTTACAAATTCAACTTCCAAACCCCAAAAATATGCTTCCACGTCATGCAAACTACCTCTCAATTCACAAAACCAACAAAAACCTTCCTCCTAACCATCCAAAAATCCCCAAAAAAAAAAAAATAAATAAATAAATAAAAAAAAAAAACTTCTAAACCCCTCCAAAACTCAAATAATTTCCACCCCAATTATTCAATCCATAAAAACAAAGCCAAACCCCAATCCTCACCTCACCAACCCATTAAAAACATCCACCAAACACAACAAACCATCCCCACCACTCACCCCTCACTCCAACCCCAACACTCATTACACCCAACCCCTTTCCGCCACCCAAGGGACTTTCCCCTTCCCTAATAAACATTCCCATTGAAAATAAACAATAGCAAGTGGCGGGTTTATCAGGTGAGAAAATGCAGCTGAGTTTCCTCAGCATTTTCTCACATCAAAACTCATTTCTCCTAATGCTCCAGGCGCATGTACCCGGGTTCAAATGCCGTTTCAACCTTGGCAAAGGTTTCCCTCCACTCCTGGCTATCTGCTCTGCAAGCCTGCCACTCCTCCAGCGACACATTGTTCCACATTCGTCGCTCCTTGCGCCGTACAAAACTCGATTCGCTCGTTTCGTTTAAGACTCAATTTGCTACAAATCAAATCAATCCAATTTCTTAGTTAAAACAAGACACACGTTTGAATTGCTACACTCGCAATAACGAATTTCAACGGTTTTCCTTCAATGGAATGCAGTTCCTCAACTCACTGACCCCCCCACCCCACCCCCCCCCCCCAAACCAAACCACAGAAATATATACACACAAAAAAGCGAGGAAAAAAAAATGAAGATTTTTCGTGAGTTTATCGGAGAAATCAAAAATTTGGTAAGAATTTCATCCCACCCATGCCCCCCCACACCTTATCACACATAAGTAGAAATATATAAAAATATACACACAAAAAAGGGTTAAAATTGAGGTTTTTTCGTGATTTTATCAGAAAAATAAATAATTTGTTATGAATTTAATACCACGTGCCCCCCCATGCCCCCCCACATTGCTACGTACAAGTAGAAATATATATACACACATAAAAAGGGGAGAAATTGAAGATTTTTACATGATTTAATAAGAAAAATAAAAATTAATAAAGAATTTTTCCTCCCCCCAACATGCCCCCATTACCACACATACAAAAAAGAGGAAAAGTTGAGGATTTTTCTGAAAAATATCAAAAATTGATTAG
Source organism: Strigamia crassipes (assembly GCA_034683725.1). Taxonomy (NCBI): domain Eukaryota; kingdom Metazoa; phylum Arthropoda; class Chilopoda; order Geophilomorpha; family Linotaeniidae; genus Strigamia; species Strigamia crassipes. The sequence continues at coordinate 1,460 of JAQFXT010000225.1, forward strand.
AATAACGTAATAACAACGTTGGATTGACATTAATTAAGCATAAAACCCAAAATTTGGTGTTGATTTGTTTAAAAAATAACAAAAGAATGACTTCAAACATGTAAATAAACAATGGAAATATCATTAATGTTCATTATACATTCCATCCATTGTTTTACCACTCCAAACCAACAATAACAACTGTTCAATTCAGCATAAAACAACAATCAGTTGCACCAGCAACCATCCAAGATGGTCACTTTTAGACGTGCCATCTTGTGACATTTTTTCATTTTTTTCCCCCAAAATAAATAAAATTCATATTTAACCCTAAAAAAAATTAAATAAAAAAAAAAAAAAAAAAAAAAAAAAAAAAAAAAAAAAAAAAAAAAAAAACCCAAAAAAAATTTATCCATAAATTTAAAAAAAAAAAAAAAAATCTTCTCCCACCAAATAAATAAATAAATAAATAAAAACACATTGTGATGGAGGTTTTGAAAAAAAAAAAGTCAAGATGTTCTTACCTGAACTGAAGCCCCAACATAACAGGAAACCAATTGCCAAAAATTGGCCCGTTTTCTTCAAAATCATCTCATCGAACGCTTCCCGTTCTCCGCGTTGGAAAACGGCTCGTCGTTTGTAAGGAAATCCTGCCTTTAGACGCGGAAAACGCTTCAAATTCTTCTTTTTACCATGGAAATGCCGACGGCTGGCTGCCTCTTCAAACTCATGCTTCGTACCGCATAGCTCAAACCGTTTGATTAACGAGCCAATTGCAGCACGTGTAGCAAATGAAAGTAGGCGCAATATCCAATCACAAACGTTCACTTATCGCTTGCTGGCTTGTGCGTGGAGTGAGTGGTCGCACTCGGGATTCAAACCAACATGGAGGATTTCAAATTTAAATTTTCGAATTTAGATTGATTAAAATTTGAATGCAACATATATTCGCGTTGCATTTTACGCGTAACGTGCAATTACGCGCGTACATTAATTATCGAACATGGATTTATGTTTGCGCTGACATTTGCCAGGTTTAGCTTTGCCATCTAGCGGGCATCGGGAAAACATTTAAAAATCATTTCAGATCAACTCGTTAATTCAGTGACGTCAGAAAATGTCAATACGTCTCTTTAAGGAGAACAATTTGACGTTTTGAATATATTTTTTCGGATTTAGAATTAGGAATGATTGTGGCTACTTTTTTACGAGTTCAGTTTAGAGCACTTGTGCTGTTCGTGCGGGATATATAATATGCCAAACGACAGCCGGTATTCTGTGCTCGTAGTGCAACATTATTAAACATTCATTGAAATGGTGGAATAAATTGTTGGGTTTCGTTTTTTGGCTACTTTCTCTTTTTAGCACACTCACGAACGACTTGAAGAAGCGCATCAATTAAAACGAGCCTACATTTCGTTATTGTCATCTATCTAGACTACTAGGACTAATTAACCCAGAAAAACAATAATAAAATGAATTTTTTGTTTTCAACTGAGTTTCGATTCGCAGCTGCCGCAGCAAAGCCCAACCAGCATCAAAATAAACAAACTGCAATAAATTGATACTTTTCACTACTTTTTTTTAAAATTACAATGATCAAAACGTTATGATTGATTGATTTATCTATTTCAATTGTACTGGGATCTTGAAACACATGACATTATCGCCGTTATCAGCTTTAAACTCGAATTGCACATCAACCTTCACCTGTTTTATCAATAAAAAAAGACGAAAAATAATAGAATTTTATAAGTTTTGGATAATTTTCATATACGTACAGCAGGATACGATGGTAAGACTGCGATAGAATTTGCATATTCGTATGAATTGCCGTTCTTCAAAGGGCAACTCACTGAACCGCATGCGTCTGCTGGAAGTCCTGTCCATGGAACTTTAATGCCAGCAATTACTCCGTACACTTTGGTCTTTAGTTTCGTACTGTCGGTCACTTAATACACGAATATATGTAAATTTATGTGTTTTGTAATGTAAATATTGAATAAATCTTGATATTTACATGACTCAAATTCGATTTTCAAGTTGGTTTTGCCTCCACGTTTAAGAATGCATGGAGGTGCTGTGCAATCTTGGACATGAATCGCCTTAATGTTGCTTAGTTTTTTTGCTGTTAATTTTGAGTTAATGTGTTTTTGACTGATTGAAAACTTAGAATGTTGGTGAATAATACTTACTAGCACAATTTGTGTAGATTTCAGCATGGGCCACGGCCACGAATAGAAGGAAGCAGTAAAAAGCGTTCATTGTCGTTCCAGTTCACAGTCGAAATGATAAGTTGTGTTGGGATACAATTTAACAATGAACAGGATAAAAAAAATATTTTTTTTATCTCGGACAAATATTGCGCAACGTATAGATAATTTATATCAAATTAAAAATGTCAGTCAAGTTTTTTTGTTTTTTTTTTCTATTGGCAATTGTCATTTCTCGATTTCAAACAAACGAAAAATAATGTTGATAATATTTTTATTTTTTGACGGAGTTTTGATCTCGCTGCCGCAGCAAGTCGACTGCGCACGGCATGAAACAAACATCACCGTCAAAACAAAATTTATTTTTAAAAATTTAAAAAATTACTAAATTAAAAAAAAAAAAATTTTATTGCCCAAGTATGTAACACGATTTTTTTTATTCGATATTACACAATATATCTATCTTAACATTACTGGAATCTTGATGCATACAACGCTATCGCCATTATCTGCCCTCAACTCGAACTGGATATCAAGATCCACCTGGTTTAATAATTTTTTTAAAAAAATCAAAAAAATTCGTGAAAATATACTAGTTTTATACATACAGCAGGATATGATTTTAAAACTTCATAAGTAGTATTATATACATAAGAATGTCCATTTTTCAAAGGGCAATTCACTGAAGTACAAGCATTTTCTTCAATTCCTGTTGTCCATGGTATTTTGAAACCATCAATTATTCCGTAGACTTTGGTCGTTAGAGTTTGACTGTCAGTAACTAAAAATAGTAAAAACTCTTGCATTTTGCATCCTTTTATTGCTCATTTTTGCTTACGCGAAGTGAAATTAATTCTAAATCTCGTATCTGCGTATTCGAATCCACGTGAGAGAATGCACGGAGTCGGGCCGCAATTTTGAAAGTAACAACCCGAAATAGTGCTTAGCTTTTTAGCTGTAATTTCAACACTAGTACAATATATACATAAAAAAATTTGTAATTATTACTTACTTGAACAGTCGTTGAAGCACGCAGCATTGGTTAAGGCCACGAATAAAACCAAGAGCAAAAATTTAAACATTTTGGTTATTCTACTCGTTATCACTGATAATGACCGTTATTTTATATATATTAAATAAAAATGTGTTTAAGATTAGAAATTTTCAAAAACTTCTATGTTAATGCGCACATCCTACTAGATAATACTAATAAAGTTTGTTTTGATGGCGTAAATGGCGCTTTACGAATAAAATACGAACTAAATGTTTTGTTCACCAAAATCCTTTCGATCTCTGAATCAGACTCTTCTGAAGAAAGCACCGTAAGTTTGGAAGTCATAACGTTAAGTAATGCTTTAATTCCTTTGTACATTTATGTCATATACAATAAAACACGCAAAACGTTCATAAAACTTCTGCCGCGTAATGAAAAATATTTAGCGTAAACATAAGGGAATAAAAAATTTGGTGTAAAAACCAGGGAGTGTAAAAGTCAGGGATTTCTAATGTAAAAATAGTGGATAAATAATATAATTCCTATATAAATATTATTTGTAGAGCACCATTTATGGCATCAAAACAAACTTTATTAAAAATTGTACAGTCTCAAGGAAGGATTTCTTTTTCTCCTATAAAGCAGTCACTATACTCAAACTAAAAAGAAAAAATCCCATACAATGGAACAACGGAAGTAATTTCTATAAAACCAACCGAAAACAAAAAAAAATGTCCTAAATTTTATTCTTTATTTTTTTAACATAATAAAAAATTTATTTAAAAAAAGCATTAAAACACCTCGTTTCCAGGAAGAAATGTTTTTATTGTCTTGACTCTCGAGCAAGCATTCACTAACCCTGATTAAACTTTGCAAACCCCAAAAAAAAAAAAAAAAAAAAAAAAAATTAATTTAATTTAAAATTAAATTAAAAATAATATTTTTCTAACTAGAAAATAAAAGTTTAAAATTTTGGATAAAATTCAGTATCATCCTCGTAAAAAAAATTGATTTGATTTGTTATTGGTCTACTGGAAATGCCTGATGACCTAATTCCGTGTTCCTTAGGCCTAAATTCCCAACATATTTTACTAAAAATGCGATTCGAGTAATTAATAACATGAATATGATCGAGAAAATGAGGTCAGGCCAGAACAAACTAGAATAAATTGATAAAACAAATCAAAATTTCAAGTCTAACAATTGCTCCTGGACTTGACCAAACTTCTTTTTTCTTGAGTCCCTGGGCGGCCAGCATTTTAAATCAGTCAGGGATTTGGACTAGGACTCTCCCTGGAGCATTATTTGGTGGTGGTGACGTCAGGGAAAGCGAAAGGTATAAAAGTAAGGCGGCTGCGAGGCAAGTAGATTAACTGAGCAGGAAAAGTCATGGAGAGAGTGGTCTTGTTCGCAACTGGGGCATTGAGTCTTGTGGTTGTTGTAATGGGGGCAAAAATCAGACTTCCAACTGAGGTGGATTGGGAACCCTGTGTTTGTAAGTTGATTGATTAGTTATTTTGTTTTAGGTTTGTGGAAATTAGGTTTAAGTTTTGGTGAAATTTGTGGAGAAATTCGCAGATTTTGTGGGATTTAGTAAATATTTCGCAGATTTTGGTTAAATTTGTTAAAATTTCGCAAATCTTGTCGAGATTTATTAGAATTTATCAGAAATTTTGATAATTTCTTAAAATTAATCAAAATTTTCACAAATTTGTTGAAATTGATAAAACATTGATCAAAATCTTCACAAAAATGATGATATTTATCAAAAATTGATCATATTTATCAAAAATTGATCAAAACTAAAGTTTTTTGGAATTTTTCAAAAATTAATCATAATTTTCACACATTGATAAAAAATTGATCAAAATTTTCACAAATTTCAACACAAACTTCTCAATTTTTTAACAATTATTTATCTAAATTTTCGCTAATTTCTTAAAATTTGACAAAATTCTCTCAATTTTACCAAAATTTACAAAAACTTCTTCATTTTTATCCAAACTAATCAAAATTTTCACAATTGTTAAAATTTATCAAAAATTTAACACACTTTTAACGAAATTTATCAAAAATTTGAAGCCATTAACAAAAAATTTGCAAATTTCAACCAATCTGAAATTACATCACAGGTCATAACGTATCCTTCCGTGACGTCAAATCTTTCCAACAGCTCAATGGATGACGTTTCGGAAGGAAGAAATGAGGAAGTAGTTCTGATTTTAACATTAAATCGTGTCATTAGGATGAATAAATTTAAAGAAAAAGAAAAATATTTTTCCTTCAATTTTTCTTTCAAGCTGAAGATCCAAAAATAAACGAACATCCAGTAGGACAGATCAAACAAATTCGCATCTACGGGAACTGCACCGAAAGATGCCAACTCAAAATCAACACTTCTGTCGAATTCGAAGTCGATTTCGATCCAGGTAAAAAAAAAATTAAAAAAATTAAAAATTATATAATTTATCCCTATTTTCCCGAATTTTTACACTAGAAATCCCTGATTTTTACACTCACTAGTTTCTAAAATAGTGTATAAAAAGTGGCGTAAAATTCAGTTATTTTTAGCGGAAAATTAAGTGAAAATAGTAGTCAAATAAATAAAGTCCTTACTAAATTATAACTAACAAAATTAATTTTTTAAAGGCGTAGACACTGATTATTTGGCGCCCGAAATGTCGGGTTTTCTCGGCCCAATCGAGATCCCATTCCCACAAACGAGAACGAACGTTTGCAGTTCGGTGTTCTCGTCCGAAGGAGAAACTTGTCCGCTGAAGAAAGGAATATTCTACACGTATCGTCGAGCAATGCCCATTAAGGACGAATATCCACCAGTAATTTTTTTTGAAAATTTTATCAATTTTAAATTTTAAATAATAACAATAATAATTATTATTTTTTAGATTCTTATCGACATTAAATGGAAATTAATTACGGATAAAAAACTGACGGCGATATGTTTTATAATCAAATCTCAATTGGTCGAATAATTAAATTGTGTATATATATTGGATCACTACGAAATGGCATAGGGTCCCCCGGATTTGATGGGGCCCAAAAACAACAAAAAAAAATGGAAAAAAAAAATTTATGGAAAATTATAATTTTTTCCGAAAAATATCGAGAAAAATCTATTTTTTCCACAAAATGTCAAGGAAATTCGATTACTTCCTGTAAAATATCCAGAAAATTCTAAATTTTTCCGAAAAATGTCGAGAAAATTCTAGTTTTTTCCGAAAACTGTCGGAAATCTCATTATTTTGCCGGAAAATGTCTAAAATCTCAATATTTTCCCTGAAAAATGTCTAAAATCTCATCATTTTCTAAGAAAATGTCTAAAATCTCATCATTTGCTCAGGGGAAAATGTCTAAAATCTCATCATTTGCTCAGAGAGAAATGTCTAAAATCACATCATTTGCTCTGAGGGAAATGTCTAAAATCTCATCATTTGCTCAGAGAGAAATGTCTAAAATCTCGATATTTTCCCGGAAAATCTCTAAAATCTCAATATTTTTTCAAAAAATTTCAAAAATCTCGATATTTTCCCAGAAAATCTCTAAAATCTCGATATTATTTCGGAAAATGTCAAAAATCTCGATATTTTTCCGGAAAATGTCAAAAATCTCGATATTTTTCCAGAAAATGCCCAAAAATCTCGATTTTTTTCCGGAAAATGTCAAAAATCTCGATATTTTTCCAGAAAATGCCCAAAATATTCAATATTTTCCCCGAAAATTGTTATTTCTGGGCCTTTTTTATTATTATTATCATTTTGTAGTTGAAATGAGATCTAAATTCATCATCAATCTGTGTACAGTTCTTAATTCATCAATGTAACATAAATAAAGTCTTTGTTTACCTCACCCAACGTAAACACTTATTGAGATATCTATGGCACGACCTAATTCAAAGACCCAAAAACTCACTTTGCATCTTCAAATTGATTTAATCAACTTGAAATATTTAAATAATCTTACAATAAATGTTGATATTTCATTCAAACAATCCTCAAGGCAAGTTTCGTCGCCTTTTCTATATCTTTCCATTCGTTTTATACATATAAAAATAAGTACTCTGCGTGCAACAATCACACTTTTGATAATAAAGTAGAAACATTGACTGATATGATTAATATCTTTCTACTTTACAAATATTTTTACAAAAAAAATTGCTTTTTGTTAAAAAGTGATCTAAAAAAATCGTTATTTCATTTAAAAAAAAAAAAAAAAAAAAAAATCTGAATTTCTGTAATTATAAAATTCGAAGATTGTTTTTGTTGTTTTTTTTGTTTTTTTTTATCACATCACAGCCAAGGTGTTTTAAAACTTCAATTTTGTTTTCATTTGCGTGTTTCCTTGGCCCTGGGTGGTCTGGCAGGCAAGTGGCCACCCTGTTGTGGCTCTTTTTCAGCGTCTTCGACGATTTTGTCAACTATCTTTGCCTTGGTGTTTGGTGGAGCGTTGTTGTTCAGTGGCTGGGATCCAAATTCAACATCGGCGTACTCCAGATCGGGCAAAACCGGTTTAAAAGGCTGAGATTTAATAGAAAAATATACATTTAGAAATTTGTTATTTGTAGTTAGAGGTGCTTAAACCAATTTAAACCATTAAGTGATTAATAATTCGTAATTAAATGAGTAAAATTGGATGTTTAATCGTTTTAAAAAGTAAAAAAACTGGTTGGTTTTTAATTTAAAACATGATAATCGATAAAATTTTAATTTTTTCCCAATAAATGTAATATAATTTTAATAAAATTTTAATTTTTCCAATAAATTTAATATGATTTTAATAAAATTTCAATTTTTTTAAAATCAATTTCATACAATTTTTGTAAAATTTCAATTTTTTTAAATTTTTTTCAAACAATTTTAATAAAATTTCAACTTTTTCCAACCAATTTCATATAAATTTAATGACATTTAATTTTTTTCCAATCAATTTCATACAAATTTAATAAAATTTCAATTTTTTCCAATCAATTCCACACAAATTTAATAAAATTTCAATTTTTTCCAACCAATTCCACACAAATTTAATAAAATTTCACATTTTAATAAAATTTAAATTAAACTTCAACAATTTCCATCCAATTTTAATAAACCATCAATTTCCTCCATTTAAAATCCGCTTAAATCGACGACTCCAATCAAAATTTTAATTGCAAACTAATTCAAATCGATTAAAATCACACAAATTCAAGCTGAAACTATTAATAAACAACACAAAGCAACAGATTAAAAGCGTCAGTCAATTATACCTTTCAATTCTAAGCTTCGGAGGACTCATTTTTACCAGTGAAATTTAAAACCGCGTATTCCGTAGGCGCATCCCTCCTTATGACTTGATGTTTGTTACCATTCGCTAATTGCAAGTCAGCGTAAATAATACCATCGTTATTGACCGGCGTAGGTGGCGTGGGGCAATTTCTACCGTTACTCGAATTGCGATCGGGTGAGCAAGTCTGCAAACGTGCCGGCAACAAATTCAATCGGTTAGTATTGTTATTAACGGCGGACAACTAGCAGGAAAGGACAAATAAACAACAAAAACAAATATACCTTTTTAAAAATGGGTTGGACTAGTAATTTGGGGAAAAAAGCCATGTTTTCATAAACGGGTTTTTGCTTGACGGGAATGACATTTAGTTTGCGGGGTGCCGGGACAGGTTTCGATGTCTGCTCGGGTTAAAAAAAAAAAAAAAAAAAAAAATTAAATAAAAAAAAAAAAAAACCCATGCCAAAATAGCACAAATAGCACAAATAGCAGGATTAGTGCATTAAAAATGAAAGAACTCCATTCATTTTCACTTAATAAATAAATAATATATTCCCAAAATAAAATTTGTTTAAATTCCTAAAACCTTATTGGGCGGCGGCTGTAATCCGTGGAACGGAAGGTTTTCGTAGAACGCTTTGTCGTCTCTGGGCAGCGAAGCCTTTTTCTTCTTTCCGTCGGTCGGTGCGGAACCTTCATCTGAAATGAATGTTAAAATGTTTAAAAATTCGTTACTTGACAACCAGAAATGAATTTTTTTTTGTTTTTACTTTTGGTGTATTTCACCCGTGTTAGACGATTAGTTGGTTCACACTTCTTAAAGGAAACTGCGAAATGCATCAACATGCAACAAACATGCATTAAAAGATTAAATTTCCCTAGGTTGTTTGATTAATACCTGCAGGTGGGTGCAAGATTTGGGATATATCAGTTTGGGTACCTTCGGGACTGAAATTGTTTAAATAAATAAATAAATAAATAAATAAATAAATAAAAATTAATTCAAAAATTAACTAACTCACTTCAGTCTAGTTTCCGAATTTAATTTACTACCTGCAATTACAATCATGCATTTAAAAAAAAAAAAAATCATGCTCAACATCACGCACAACTGACACATATTGGAGGATTCCACGCAACAGATTGTAATCCACTTTTGAGATTAAATTATTCCCAAATAATAGCTCGTTCAAACTGCGCATGTGCAAAGATTGAAATCACAAATTATAACCGAAGGGGTAGCCAATCGCAAAAAATCGCGTACGAGATTTTGAAATCCTGTTGAAATCCTGAAGATTTCAGGATTTCAGAAAGATTACTCAAGATTTTAAAAGGATTTCTCAAGATTTCTCAGAATTTCTTAAAAATTTTGATCAATTTTATGAATTTCCAGGATTTCTAAGATTTCTGGGATTTCTTAGATTTCAGAGATTTGCTAAACATTTGAAGAATTTGTTGAGAATTTAAAGATTTCAAGAAATTGCTGCGGATTTGAAGATTTTAGGCGGATTTCTTTATACAGTTTGCTTGATTTTGTTGCAAATTTTGCAACAATTTAGCAGATTTCGTAAACTTCTAAAATTTCAAGAAGATTTTTAGAGGATTTCTAAGATTTTCAAAATATCTAGGATTTTGAAATCCAAAATCTTAGCCCGTACGAGATTTCCAGCATTGGCAACCCCCTCGATTACAACCCAAGAAAAAAAATCCTCTCCAGACTAGTGTGAATTTAAAAAGTAAAAATTATTGCAAATGGCGCCCGATTTGACGATCTCCCGCCTCAACAGTTCAGCACACCATCGAGTTAATTCTGCTTTGATGCAACTAAAAACGTATCTAAGATCTGACATCTTGCTTTGTAACCGTAGTTTTTTTTTTTTTTAAATTAGATTATAACACAAATAAAATCATAAGCTGTTGCGTAAAACCTCTTATTAGTTCAATCAAACGTTAAAATTTACCTTCGGCTGCTGTTTTTCGCCGGCAGAGACAATACAGAACTACAATGGCAAAGACTAGAAGCATCGCTGCAGCCACTGCAGCCCACATAAATATATCTCTATTCTTGGCTACTTTCTCCAACCAGCTTCCTTTACCTAAAAAATACAATTCATATGCTTGTAATGCCAATTTAAATTTTTTTCTTTACAAAAATGCATTTTACGCTCAAAAATGTATTTTTTTTGCAGGCACATTATGTTGTTTCATGTAATAAAATATATATTTTAAGTGAAAAATGTTTTGTTGAATGGCTATTGGCTCACTTGTAATTTCTTGGGAGCAAGATGTGTCTCCGATCGAATTGCTGACAATGCAAGTGTAATTTCCGTAAACTTGGTTCATTCCTTCTGTCTCCTTAAACGATAATCTGTTTCCATCGATGGTGATGGGTGCAGTCAGGTTGCCGCCATTGAATAACCATTCGTAAGTTAAATCGCGAGGATTTGCAGCCAAAATCACGCACGTGATCAATACTATTCCATTCTGCTGAACGTCTTTCGTCACTTCGCATTCCGGTTCATCTAAAAATTATAAAATGTAATGTATTTCGTAAAGACTTCAACACATAAGTCATCAAATGTAATCTGTTTTCATTAGATTGTAATCAAGTGAGAATAAATTTCGGTGATTTTCATCAAAATTTAACCAAACCTAATTGTTTTTCATCAAATTTTAACCAAAATTTCATGATTTTCATCAAATTTTAACCAAAATTTCATGATTTTCATCAAATTTTAACTAAAATTTCATGATTTTCATCAAATTTTAACCAAAATTTCATGATTTTCATCAAATTTTAACCAAAATTTCATGATTTTTATCAAATTTTAACCAAATCTCATTGATATTCATCATATTTCATTAATTTTCACCATATTTCATTAATTTTCATCATATTTCATTAATTTTCATCATATTTCATTAATTTTCATCATATTTCATTAATTTTCATCATATTTCATTAATTTTCATCAAATTTTAACCAAATCTCATTGATTTTCATCATATTTCATTAATTTTCACCATATTTCATTAATTTTCATCATATTTCATTAATTTTCATCAAATTTTAACCAAATCTCATTAATTTTCATCATATTTCATTAATTTTCACCATATTTCATTAATTTTCATCAAAAAATATCTCTATTTACATAAGACATCAATGAAAGTCGTCTCATTCTGCTTCCCGTATCGATTCGACGCCTCACAGCGATATTCCCCACTATGATTCCTAAAAATTGGAAAATTCAACGCAAGCGTTTGATTATCCGACACGACATTCTTCGTCCCATCGTCATTAACAGTCGTCCACACATAAGACGGCACCGGAAACCCCGATGCAAAGCAATGAATCTTTGGTGGAATGTGATTTTCAGTGACATTCACCGTCTTAGGTGAAACGATAATATTCTCCGGCGGATCTAAAAAAAATCCAATCAAAATCTCATCAAAATCCACCAAAAACCAAAACAAAATCATCTTTACATTCGACCCTAAAATATGTGGTGCTGTTTACGCCAACTCCGACTAGATTATCCGACGAAATGCAAGTATAAATGGCGTTATCGACCCCGCGGGTCAAGCGGCCGTTCGACCACTTGTCTAAATTCCAGATCAACTTGCTGATGACCGAATCAAAAACATGTCCCTCGATGTTTGCGCCGACTTGTGTCGTTGTTATGTTGTATAAATTGCTTTTGTTGGTCAAGTGTCGACCGTTTTTGAGCCAGTGGATGGCGCAGTGCGGGACGCATTCCACTTGGCACGTCAAACGCACGGATTCCACCTCGGCTAGGACGCCGTGAGTTGGTGGCAAGTGTTGGATGAAACGTGGTGGAGCTAAGATGGGATTCAATTTTTTTATTTTTTTAATTTTTTGTTTTTTTTTTTTTTTTTTTTTTTTGTATGTTATTTACCCATTACTGTGAAGGTTTGGTAGCCGAAAATGCCAGTTCCAACTTGGTTAATGGCCGCGCAAGTGAAATTCGATAACATTTGGGTCGATACGGACTCGATGGTGACGTGTTGTGATTTTGTCATTAGTTTGTAATCGTCGCGGTACCAACTAGAAGTGAGAATATATACAAAATAATCGATTTTAGATATATGAATATTCATTAAAAATCCATTTTAGATGTACGAATATTCATTAAAAATCGATTTTAGAAATAAATACACAATAAAAATCGATTTTAGATGTACGAATATTCATTAAAAATCGATTTTAGCAATAAATACACAATAAAAATCGATTTTAGAAATGAATACACATTAAAAATCGATTTTAGACAGTCATGTATAAATTTTAGAAGGAAATATATCAATTTTAAACTGAAATAAATCGATTTTAGACGGTAATGTATCGATTTTAGACGGTCATCTATCGATTTTAGACAGAAATAAATCGATTTTAGGCAGAAATAAATCGATTTTAGACAAAAATAAATCGATTTTAGACTTAAATAAATCGATTCTAGACAAATATGTAAATTCTAGACAAAAATATATCGATTTTAGGCAAAAAATATATTAATTTTAGACAGAAATATATCGATTCTAAGCAAAAATTATATTGATTTTAGAAAAAAATATATCGATTTTAGACAAATATACATTAAAAATTGATTTTAAGCTTAAATATATCAATTTTAGACATACTATTTAGTTTGTGACTCAATTCTGGACTAAAATTCAAACAAAAAACTAAACTTTCGATATAAATCATTTTAAAAAGCCAATTTCAAACCAAAAAACTCAATTTTAGACATAAAATAATCCAGATAAACAGTGAAATTAAATAAAAAAATCATTAACCAAGCCGTCTACTTTGACTATTTTTATCTAAACTATTTTTTGTTCCATTTTTTTATCTTTATTTTTACGTGTATTCAGTTGCTGGCGGATGACCCATTTCTTCGGTGTTGCATTTCAGTCTCAATTCCGCATCCTTAACAACCAAAGGCGGATAATAAGTAATAGTTGACGGTCCAGGTAAATCTAAAAACCAAAAACACACCAAATAAATCAAAACTAAAATCATTTTCCACCTTCATAATCTCACATTGCACTCTCAACTCTTCGCTTTCGGATTCGGGACCCCATCCGAACGAATTTAAAGCCATACACGAATAATTCCCAACATCGTCCCGATCGACATCGAACAAAACAAACGTATTGTTCTCAGTTTCGCCTTTAATTTCGCCATATTTCATCCATCTATAGGCAAAAATCTCAGTCGGATTCGCCTTATACACGACACATTCCAACGTAACGTTATCATCTTCGTGTTCGTTGACTAAATTCGGGATTAATTCGATGTCACTCACAGGCGGAACTGAAAATCCATTGAAAAGAAATCATTAAAAATTCATTTTTAATTCAATTTAATGACAAACTCACAGTAAACATCCAGTTCGAGGATCGTAGAAGATTCACCTGTGCCCACATCGTTCGTCAGGAGACAGGAATACGCGCCTTTGTCCAAATGAGAGACGTTTTTGATCCGAAGAACTGGATGGAAATCATCGTCGTCGCCATCTTCGTCGTCGTCGCCATTTTCGTCTTCGTCACTCTCAATCTCGGCGAAAGTTTCGAAATAATTCTCTTCGCTCAGGTCGATTTCTAAACCGTCTTTCAGCCACACTATTTTGCTTAAATTGCGTGGGTTGGCATCGTAGGTGCAAATCAATTCCACACTTGAGCTAGCATTGATTTTGAGGATGCCGTCAGGTTGCAGGGAGACACGGGGCGAATCTGTAATGGGATAAAAGCTCTCAAATAACGTCACAAAATGTGAGTTTTCATTCACGAGTTGACATTTTGACACATCACATACGAACGGAATTGTCAAAAATAGCTTTAAATAGTTCGGATAGATGGCGGGACAAGTCAAAAATGATTTCTACCAAACTAATAAAGATTGATGCGGCGAAACAATCAGCAACATAAATCACACAACACAAATCAATAAACCAAAACAACCATTTATTTAAAACTACCCAGACAACGCAGTTATGAGCGTGGCTTTAATCCTTTAATGGGATGAGTTGTCACAAATAATTAAAAAATATGCCACTATGGCGCTGGTGTAATAACGAGTGATTGCTAACATCGCTGACAATCGAGAATTGACAATTCTTGCACACATGCCATTGGACGATAAATTATCGGTTGTACACCGAAAATTAGTTTGGAAATAGCAGTAATGCAGTAATGACATGTCCGCAAGAATTGCGAATCGTCAGCAATATCAGTAACCCCTCCTAGCATTCTTGCGCAGCTTAAATTACTGCACTATTTGCCATTTCCAACCAATAATTTATCCTCCTATTACATGATGAAGGAATCAATAACACCAGCATAGAGTGGTATACTCCAGAACTAATTTTTGCGACTCATTCCATTATAACCAGGCCGGGATTTACACGTAATCTAACGCAGTGCCGCCCCTTGGTTCAAAGTTATATTTTAACGCACCCATAAAATATAATTTGCAAATTAAAAAGAGAGGAAATTTTATTCATTAGTATCTAAATACAAGATGACGTGCTGTGTCGACATTCTCTACACGTATACTGCATAAAAATGTCTTGAAACGGTGACCTCCTAATCAAGCACCTTCGTGTGAGTCACACCAGCACACCCGCATGGGGCAGCCCTGGACTAAAGACGCTTCACATTAATTCGGCCCTGCCCCCGATCAGCAGTAATAATAAAATAAAACCAAAATACTGTAAATCCTCTGGTTGTACGCAGGCCCCAATTAAACCGAGGAGAAAGCTAAAATTTGTCAGTAGTGCGCGGGTCTCTATTATAATGATAGACCCCCCGCTTACATTCATCTTCACAATTCTTTGGTTATTTAAATTGAAATTATTCCAATATTCCTGTAAATTAATAATATTTACCGCCTAAATTGATCACATTCGCACATTTTTTTGAGTATTTTGACAATAGTTCGCAGACGCGTCTTTATCCTTGTAAAAAGTTGGTTCGTATAACCTTATGGTGTCACGACCTTATGAAGTTATAAACTAGGTCGCGGCAAATTCTAATTATAACCTTATGGTATATTCTTGTACCCGCTCGCCACTGCAGCCTCGTTTTCCAGCAGAATTGTACCAAAATAACTAAATACAGTAGTAATTTGGTCGACCTCATTGTTTTAATCAAACTGCCATTAATTTTCAATAATTCTAGTGTTACTTTACCAAAAAAGTAAAAAAAAAAAAAAAAAAAAAACAATAAAAACAATTACATCCTTTTTTCATCACTTGTTTTACTGCAATCCATTTTACCTCCATCATTTATAGCTGCTAAACAAAAAAGTTTGGCTACCAACTTGAAATAAAAATTAAGTTATATTTTTTTAATAAAAAGAAGAAGAAGAAAGAAATCTTTGGCCATCATTTTTCTCACTTTCGTGCGCTGTCAAGAAGGAGCAAATTTACTATCATTGATTGCAATAACAGTGAAAAAGAAGAAGGAAAAATCAAAAAGGGAGATTTTCATCTTCCAAGAGGAAGAGAGAGAAGAAAGAAGAAGAAAACTCTCCAAGGAGGCACATTCATCACCCCTTCTGTGAATAACATCTCTTCGACCTCACTGCAAGAGGTGATAAGAACGACTTGCTTTCATCGGCCCAATTATTTCTCGCCTACGGGGTCCCAAGCACCGACTTTTATCGATACTTGCGCTTAAAGGTCTTCATTTCACCACACCCACCTGAAAACACGTCAAGTGCCGACCGATGCCCTTTACCACGTGCAATTTAAATTGCCACTTTAAACTCTTCTGATATTTACAAGAGTTATTGGCCAACATATACGCACCGCCCATATAGAAACGAGTTTGATGGAGGGAAAGAGAAAGAGAGAGAGAGAGGACACTGTTACTATGCAAATGACACTGGGAAATCAAATTGGCCACAATTCTTCCTCCTTTCTCTTTCGCATCCGTTACGACACATTTCATGCAGGTTTAAGAGCTTCCTTTCGAGCCACTCGACCGTGCTCGGTAATCCGAAATCGCTCATCCTCGACAAAACTCTTTTCAAAAGATCTGTAAATGATTCGGGCATTGTATAATGACGTATACTTGACAAACCAACGGAAACCAGTGCAACCGACTTTCACATACACTTGTATACAGCACTAAATAACCAATTGCGGAAAGTTTACAGTTGTTGCTATTAAAAGTTTCCACTTTTCTCATTGGCTTAATCGCTTGTGCGTAAAACGTCGCTTTTAAAATGTGCGATTAATTTCAAAAAAGAAAATAAAAATCTTTTCGTCTTTTTCCGTAATGAAGAAAATGTACTTTTGAATGAACGCACTTAACTGTTGTTTAGGACAACTGAGAAAAGTAACCCCATTGTAGTGGGGCCCCATGCGACCACAATACATAGACCCCCCTCATTTTTCCCTTTTTTTAAATTAAGATTTTATGGCTTTGATTTTGGTCGCGGGCTCCCCTGCAATCACGGACTGTGGGCCCCTCATTTTCTTTTCTTTTTTTTTTTAAGCCTGAGATTTTTGGGCGTCGGTTTCGGTCGTGGGCCCCCAATTTACCGTGGGCTTCTTGCGTTCACATAAACCGGGTCCGCGAACGGGACTTCCTGTTGATCAGTGTCAATATACGGAGTCCACGGAGCCCAGAGAGTCACAATCTTTAAGAAATCCGCCTGAAATTCTGAGAAAACCTCCTAAAATTCTGGAAAATCCTTCTAAAATCCTGAAATCTTTAGATTCAACAGAATTTCAAAATCCCCCTCGCACAATACAGAGATTACGAGTACGACCGGTAAACCACTGCCCCATTGGTCCATCTTAAACAACCATTTGACAAGCTATGACGTTTTTTTATAACATAAATCCGCTGACCAAAAAAAAAAATAAAATAAAATAAAATAAATAAATAAACAAGTAACAAAATGCACTTTTAGTTTACATACACAACTACACCCCTGAATAAGAAAAAAACAAAATACTTCAAAATAAAATACGCAAATGGTTTCCTAAAGCTACAAGTGCGCGAGTGGGCAATTCCCATAGCAATAACAACCCAAAACCATGGCAACACAAACCGTAATTGCAAATACATCTAACTGCAACTCCAAAATCGTTCCCCACAAAACTTGATTGATTCAATATTTCATTTTCCCACGAAATTTCCTAATTATTCTGAACGTCGATGTTTTCCAGCGATTAAAGTTTAATCCAATTTCCGAAATTGGCCTACGCGTCTAGCAATAATTTCACCCCGGTACATAACATGCGGTTTCAAACTGGTTAGCGCATATATCATCGAGATGTTTGCAAAAATAAATCAAAACAAGTTTGAATTTTATTCCAGCACAACCATGACCGCGTGTAATTAATTAGAACGTGATTACACAGATCCAATCTGCCGCTCACCTTCTAATCACCTGTCACAAACCAAATTACGGTATCGGAGCCCTTAATCCGTCACAGGTGGCTCGTAGAAAAAAACCAAAAAAAAAAAAAGTTTTAAAAACTCTTTCCAATTTGCCCACGTGTCGGCTTCGAATGGTAGCACAATAGTTAGGCGGTTCTTAAAATCGAGCGAATGAAGGCCTTTCCTGGAACCACTTTGGTGTTACGTAAAAGCAAAGAAAAGAAAAGGAAAGCACTTGACCAACCGGTCGATCAAATGGTAACAAAAAAAATAAATACAAGCGACAAAGCGGAAGAAGAAAAACGCAAAGATTGGTCCCCTTGTAGCGTTAATTCCTTTACAGCGCCAAATTAAATTAATCCCCATCAGATTGCACGTAATCAACAAACACGTTCAAATATCCAATCGGGTATTGCCACATTTCAGCTTCCTCTCCGTCGCATCCCTTGTTAATTAAACACTAGTGAAATTTATTAAATCTCTGTGCGATTTGTTGCATCCGCTGCACCTGACCGCGACTCCGGCGAGAGCCAAATTAACAAGTTAATTTTCTTGCTAATACGCAATGGCAAACGGTTGCTCATCTGCATCTACTAAACACTCCGGTAAAGCACTAGCTCTGGATTAAGATCCCGCAAGTGGGCTTGTGCATCTTCATGCATAATCAACCTGCCGACAAACGAAACTAGTTATCAGCACATGCGCTGCAAAAATCGCTGAGCCGCACGCACGCAAGGCGTGCAGGAAAGCACACCTTTAAGAAGCGGTTTTCCCCTGTCTATTCGCAGCCACATCTACACCAGTTTTCGCCAAGACGGGGCCCCTTACTATGTAGCACTTTTACTAGAGCAAATAATTTGGGCCCCAAAAAATTCAAAATAATAATAATAAAGAATGTAAATAAAATAAACAAAAAATTCTATTTGAGAACATTTTTTTTATTTTTATTTTTATTTTCCTGTACAGGCCGGGGCCCGGGCAGAAGCAGATTTAAATCTAGACGTAATAGACGCGTGCTTCCGATTTTAAGGGGCCTCAAAATCCTAAAAATCAAATCCTAAAATCGTCAACAAAAACAAAATTGTGGAATTAGGGCTCCAGCAAGAGCGGAGTTATAAGTTTTCGCTGTCGCAGGGGCCCCCAAACTCCAAAAAAAAATTTCGAAAAAAAATTATTCAAAATATAATTCCGAAAAAAGTTGCAAAAAAGCACCCCCAGACCGTAAATCCAAATCTAGGGCCCCGAATTTAACAAAAAAAAAAACAACTAAAAAAAAAATAATATTAAATGTGGGTTCCAAAAAAATTGAAAAAAGGGCCCCCAGACCGTAAATCCACTTCTGGAGCCCCCAAATTAAAAAAAAAAAAAAATTCCCAGGAAGTAATATTTAAATTTAAAACTCCGAAAAAAAAATTTCAAAAAGGGCCCCCAACCCCCCCATACCATTAATCCACCTCTGGGGCCCAAAAGTCACCCTGCGCACAAAACCCGCGTTTAAACCGCGCACTTTCTCCCGCCTTTTCACTAGCTAATTAAGCTGACGTGACATCTGGCGCGTGCGAGCGCAAGCGAGCAATTTTGTGCAGTGCGCACCTTCCTCACTCCGCAGCTTGTCGTGAGCAAATCTTGAAATATAGGAATGCAAATCAGCAAATGCACGCTTAGATCCAGAGAACGAAAGCTGTCGGCGCGACCGAGTCGTTGCTAGCGATCCCTGACGATCCGCGTATTAGCAGACATATAGTTGTGTCGCAAGGTGGCGCGTTCGACTCAAATTTTTAATTCTTCACGCGCCAAACGCCCACATTGGCGAGATAAGGCAGACATGTTAAAACGTGGCAGTTAATTGATTAATTATCTGCTACCCTCATCTGGCGCTCGTCTTTCACTCGGCAACCGATCCCCCACGGACCCTTTTCAGACTTAATTAATTTCCAACAGTTTAGTTACTTTTATCTCCCTTTGTGTCCCCTTTCTGTACTCACAGTGTACATCCAGTCGGATGAATGTCTCCAGAGGATCCTCGTCCCTGTTTTCCATTACCAAATTCAGGCCGGTACAGCGCATTTCGAGGCCGTCGCTGTGTTTTGTAGCTGTGAAACTGTACGTGGAGCGAGTGGTGAGAGTGCCTTGCTTGCCATTCTCCTCAATCTCCATCTCTTCGATGTCGTCCTTCTCGTTCGATGACAGCTCTTTAGTGCCGTTAAACCATTTGATGCCAGCTGCCGGCCGTGCACCTCTCGTTTCGCAAATCAACGATACGCGCTGTCCTTCGACGGCTGCATCTACTGGAAGGATTTCGATCTTGAGAGGACGAACTGCGAACAAAACAAAGTTATATTAACAAACAGCATTGTAAGGTTTAGTTTCAGAGAAATTACATCAACAAAAAAAACTATTGTAGTACTGACAGTACCGGCTGTGACACAAGTTTGTCATTGCAACTTTACTAAAAATCGATGCTTTTAGACAAAAATAACGAAGGTTTTAGCCTAAAAATCTATATTTTTCAATGTTTTTAGGCCAAAACTCGACTTTTTATAAGTCATTGCAACGTTACATTGGTCTAAAATGTCGCTTTTTGGTCTAAACTAGCAATTTATGGATTAAACTCGTCGATTTTTGGACTAAACTCGTCGATTTTTGGACTAAACTCGTCGATTTTTGGACTAAACTCGTCGATTTTTGGACTAAAACCGTCAATTTTTAGATTAAAACCGTCAATTTTTGGACTAAAACCGTCAATTTTTAGACTAAAACCGTCGATTTTTGAAATAAAATTATCGATTTTTGCCTAAATTTGTCTAAAATGTCGATTTGTAATCTAAACTGTCGATTTTGGTCTAAAATGTCGATTTTTGGTCTAAAATGTCAATTTTCGGTCTAAAATGTCAATTTTTGGTCTAAAATGTCGATTTTTGGTCTAAAATGTCGATTTTTGGTCTAAAATGTCGATTTTCGGTCTAAAATGTCAATTTTTGGTCTAAAATGTCGATTTTTGGTCTGGAATACCAATTATTTGTCTAAAGTGCTAATGCTTTTGATTAAAAACGTCAATATTTGATTTAGGTAAGTACATTTTTAAATTTAAAAACACCATTTTTTCGTCTTAAAAATGTTAATTTTTAATCTGAAATGTCGATTTTTTGGTTTAAAATTTTTAGTACCGAAAGTACCAAACTTTTTTGTCCCAAAAACCACAAAATCCAAAATGCTGGTACGGAAAAAACCCTAAAACAGCACACCAACCAAAAGAACATTTCAATTCAATTCTAGACGAATAAATGACTCATGAAAAAAAGAAAAAAAAAAGAAGTGACTTCTATTGTCATCAACCAGTCACTATATAATCCCCACAAAAATCCACTTCTGGACATTGAAGTGTTGGGCTTCTCCTTTTGATAGACAGGTGCATTAACCACCAAACAACACACAACCAAGCTCTTAACACTCCCAAACAACAAAAACTTTGTGATTGCAGGTAGAACCTCGTTACACAGAGTCACAGCAAACAATCAAAAAATCCCATTAACGCAATTTTAATTTCCCCTCATTACAACCAATAAATTCCACCATAACGAGGCTCGACGTTCTTCTAGTCATCTGCACTAACACTCGAAACCAAACTAAAAAAAAATTGAAAAAATTGGAAAAATTGAAAAAATTGGAAAAATTGTAGAAAAAAAAACATACAATTTTAAGTGCTGATTATCATTTGATTTTATTTCGGATTGAAGAAATGTTCTTAATGGAAGCAAATAGCAAAAGTCAGCGATTTCTGAGCGAATGCTGACGCAGCAAAGAGATTTGTTCGTTCGATCGTACAACGACAGAACCAAGCCTCGAAACCACAATCGAGGGAATTCCATCTCTTGGGAAGTGTAAGACATAAAGACAAGGACCAGCAAATCAAGAACCCTAATATTAATCACCCCCAAACGCACTCATCATCGTTTTATAGAAAAAAGATGAGAAGAGAAAAAGACAATCATCATTATCATCATCATCATCATCATCTTACCATGAACGTCCACGTCGACCCACGTAACCATGGGAACCTGAAGCGCATCGTTCATTGCTTGACACACGAACCTCGAGTGAAGGTCGTGTCGAGTCAATTTCACGTTGATCGTGCTCGCCGTCTGTTGGCCTTCGTCTTCGGCGTCCGCTCCAAATCGCTCCGTTTTATTCCACCAGGTGATTTGAGCCGGCGGTTTAGCTCCAGACGCTTCGCACGACAGACTCAGTTGGGTGCCCTCGACAAACGATCCAATTCTGGTCGTATTTTCGGCGGTTCCGCCGTCGAATTTCATCTCCAGTTGCGTCGGTTTACCTGCACAATACAAACAAATCGATTAATTCTTTTTACTAGCTAGAAATTCACTTGTGTTTTAAGTTAACGACAATTTTTCATGGCACACTTCTCTTCATCAGCCATTTAAGTGAGCCAACCGACTGCAAGACACTGTCATTAGTGTCGATTAAGTTGGTTAATACAACCCTTGCTGATGATTATTTTCACTCGATTGCTCAACAACCAATCACACGCGAGTATCATTTCAAAATTGACCAATTATAATCATCCGTCAGCGAAAATAACCCTCAGATTGTTTTTATTTTCAAAAAGAAAAAGTTTTGCTAGGATCTATCGAAAAACACTTTTCAGTTGCAGTTGCTTCCCACACATACACCAAAGCATTCCACGCTTGTTCCGATTATTACCCGAGTTGCCTAATGCTAGTTTTCGCAGTAAGAAAGGTAAGCACCACCAAATGGCACTGAGTGTCCACTAAACCAGAAGTGGGCAACATATTTTTCAATATAGCCAAGGTGTGGCGAAATTTGACGGCAATGGCCGACTGAGTCTAAAAATATTGGTTTTTAGAAGATAAAAAGAGTCACCAACAACTATAACGCTATTATTTAAATTTTATAAGAAATAAATTAACTTTTTAAAAAATGCATAAGTGGTAAAAAGTTTTATAAGTAATTACAGTGTAAGGGAATGAGTTACACCCCGTTGACAAACAGAAAATTTAAAAACAATTGTGCTTGCCACGATATTTTTACATTTATTTTACATTGTAACTTTTTTTGAGGGTCCTGGAGACCCATATATCCAATTTAGAAAAGTTTCCTGAGATATAGACGGTCTCAAAACTGTTTAGTTTTTAATTTTATCTCATTCTGTTCACAAGTTATGAGAAATGTTGTAAAAGTCACTTTTTGAGGTTTTTAATTTTTATTTTTCCAAAATCTTTTAACAAAAATAATAGCTCTAACAATCCTTTAAATCCTCCTAAAACAAATTTTACTTGCGAGAAATAGTTTCTAAGAAATTTTAAATATTAAAAGTTCAAAAAATAAGCGGGATAAATAATTCTTTTATAAACTGTACATATGTAGTTGAGAGCAATCAAATGCAATTTTTAAAATTGCTCCAAGTTGAGACAAATTGCACCCAATAAAAGACAAGTTTATAAAAAATAAAAAATTAAGACGTTATGGGATGACAAATGGGTGAAATAAAAAAGTTTTTTTGAGGTAGAGCAATTGCCTTCCACTCAATAAACTGCACTACACAATTGATAGTTAATCTGCTCGAAATTAAAAAGAACAATTTTCTCATATTGTGAAAAATATTCGCGAGTTACACATATAAAAAACAATTAAGGAGAGGAATAGGCAAATTGTCAATTGCACGAGTAGAAATGGAGAATCTTATATAAGTGTTTTATGGTGGTAATTCACAGCTGCATAACATCTAAAGAGGAAGAAGCAGCCACTTCATTACCATCATTTTATACGCTTGGTAGATAATTAATCCTTTGAGTGAAATTCCCCAGAAAATCACTTTGGTAACGTCTCGGTTGTTATGATGGAACAACCAAGGAAAAGAAAGAAGGAAAAAAAATCGTATGGATGAGTGGATGGCGATAAGAGAAGAAACTGTAATGCAATTTCCAAGTAATAAATTCGTCAAGAAAAAATTATAAGCGCCCATTTTAATATCGATTAAATGAAATTAGGTTGTAAACAAGTGGCTCACTTTTGATTTTGCCGCACAATGAGAAAAGGAAGGTAAGTTGTACACCTTATTCCACAACTAATGGAATTATGAACATTTCGAGAATGTTTGAAGCAGTGACTATTGGTGGCGTGACATTAATCATGAAAATCAATGTTAAAGTTTGGTCATTTGTGAAAATCAATGTTAAAGTTTGGAACTTCGTGAAAATCAATGTTAAAGTTTGGAACTTCGTGAAAATCAATGTTGAGGTTTAGAACTTCATGGGTGTGTTTAAAAAATCTGTAGAAACTAAGGAAATCCTTAAAAAAAAACGTAGAAATTCATGGACATCCTTGATAAATCAGTAGAAATTCTTGAAAAAACTGTAAAAATTCGTGAAAATTCATGAAACTCCTTGAAAAATCTGTAGAAATTCGTGAAAATTCATAGAATTCCTTGAAAAATACGTAAAAAAATTTATGGAAATTCTTGAAAACGCTGTAGAAATTTATGGGAATCATATAGAAATCTATAAAAACTAGTAATATATGGAAATTCTTGAAATCTGTAAAATCTCATAAAAATCCTTGAAAAAATCCTAAAAATCCTTGAAAAAAATCCTAAAAAATTAATGCAATTCTTTGAAAAATCTGTAAAATATTCATGAAAATCGTTGCAAAATCTGTAGAAATCTATAGAAATCTTTGCAAGTCAATAGAAATTTATAAAATCCTTGCAAATCAATGGAAAATTATAAAAATCCTTGCAAATCAATAGAAATATATTAAAATCCTATCACATCTATTAAAATCATATCGTATCTATCAAAATCCTTTAAAATCTACAAAAAAATCCTTTAAAATCTATCAAAACTCTTTAAAATCTATCAAATCCTTTAAAATATAAAAAAATCCTTTAAAATCTATTCAAATCCATTAAAACCCCTCTATTTACCATAAATCCATACCAACACACAACAGCAACACAAACATGTAAAGAATTGCAAAATCATTTTTACTTAAACCTCCTAAAATTTCTCCCAAACAATTTAAACTTTATTTTGATAAATGATAAAAATAAACCCTATTTTATGGATCGATTGAATTTATTCATATATTTTTATGGCCCTTGAAGAAGGGCAGGGACCCCATACACGTGACTGCCAGGGCCCCCTCAAGCCATGCTTACAAATCAATACATCTCAGCAAATCACACGACTTTGCAGACGTGCACAAATTCCCCCTCGCCCTGGGATGCCGATAGACATCGAAATTTACTCATAACTATCACACTTACTCATTCATAAAAAATATTTCCCAAAAAAAAAAAAAAAAAAAAAAAATCGTCAAAATAATTTGTTACAACGACTCGAACAACATTTAAGTTCATCACTCTCGGAGGAAATTCAAATTTCCTTAATTTGATAGCCGCAATTGTGCTTGTAAAAATATTCCATTTCCCAAACGAGGCACAAACAAACGAGGCAGAGCTTTTACGAGCGACAGGAAGAGGTTAAGTGGCTCAGTCAGAGGAATGGACAATGAGAAACCTGTAACTGTCAAGATCTCGGATCCGAATCCCGAGAGGAAGTTAACCAGCTTAATTCTAGCAGACACGCACACAACACTTCCACAGCCCGGAAAAGCAAATCCGACCAAACCAAACATCCATCTTTGAATTGTGTAGCGACAAATTCGGATTGAAACTCCGCGAGAGTTTATGCGGCTTTGCCTCATTGCCAACGGTTCTATCGGTACAAGGGAAATTGGAGCTCGGTCGAAGCCAATCGACGCTGGCAATATGCCCGTGTAGACAGATAGCGACATTTCGGCAAAGCAATCTGCAAACGTCTTTTTCTTCTTCACCCATTCTCTCGCGAGACAAAAGCAATGTCTTTTTTTCGTGCCTCCTTCCCCTTTATTCCAACGTCTGTTTTAATTCTTCTTCATTTAACATTCGGCGCATAAAGATGCCACAAATCAAACCTCGGCTCGCTTTCCCGCTTTCCCGCTTCAGCTTCTCGCAGAAGGATTTTCTCGATGGACAGGAGGATTTTCTTACACTCAAAGAATAACTGCTCGTTGAATAAATAAAAAAGCTAAAAACGTCAGGTATGGAATATTTGTCTTGATTTTTAGTGTTTCTTCGAAAAGTTACTAAAAGCTCTTGCTGGTGCGCCAATCATTTTAGTAGTGCGAGGGTCTGGTGTTTGGTAGAGTTGTATAGATAATGGTTGAGTCAATCCATGCTCTATTTGCTGTAGTAGAAGAGCTTTCAGTGTAATTGTATTTCTATTTGTATTTTCAACGAAACACAGTCGTGACCGCGAAGGAAGGAAAGCCTGTTTGGGGCATTAGAGTATGGAGCTTTCTGTATTTTCGTTTCGGCGAGTTTTTGATGTTGTAAATGCTCCTCTTTTAATCCCAATGTCAATCCTTAAGTTGCTGTTAAAAACCATTTCAGGTCAGTAGCAATTCGTGTTTGCTTGCATTTGTGTTAAGATTTGTGTCTAAAATTAGCTTTTTGTTAATTTTTGTGTCTAAAATTAGCTTTTTGTTAATTTTTGTGTCTAAAATTAGCTTTTTGTTAATTTTTGTGCCTAAAACTTACGTTTTGTCAATTTTTGTATCTACAATGTTTTTTCTTTCAATTTTTGTGTCTAAATTTTTTTCTCTTCAATTTTTGTGTCTAAAATGTGTGTTTTTGGTCAATATTTGTCTAAAATTTACTTTTTCTCAATTTTTGCGTCTAAAATTTTTTCTTTTTTAATTTTTGTGTCTAAAATGTACTTGTTTTCGTGTCTAAAATCTGTTTTTTTTTCCTCATTTCGTGTCTAAAATTTATTTTGTTCTATTTTGTGTCTAAAATTTAAATTTTTTAAATTTCTGTATCTAAAATTTGTTTTTAAAAAAAAATAAATAAACAAAGCTTAAACACCAAAACTGCACTCTGTTACTAGGGGCCCCAGAGGGTCACTGAATACAACTATTGGTCAGAGAAAACTTAACCCGACCCATAAACTGCCTTTTATCCTTTATTTCGCAATAAAAACAAAGACAACGCGTTAGGTTTATTTTATTCCTTTGCACCTGCCATCTATTTCAGTTCATCTTCTGTTCTTTTGCTTAATTCCCCTAGCTAGTGTTTATTAAACGTTTCATTTGCACACACACACCCACCACAGATCGATTTTACATTAATTTCTTCTCTATAGCCAGTTCTAGATCACATCTTAAAAACCGTACAAACCTGATCTTAAAAACCTACCAAAACAATCAATAAAAATACAATGCTGATTGAATAAATTATCACCGTTTTTTTTCTTCTTTCCTAACCCACTGATTTGCATTCCTACATTTATTTACCAATAGATAAAATTAATGGTAATGTAAAATTCTTCCAATGTCCCAGCTTTAATCCCCATTTCATTGACAGTCTAATTTCAAACCAGCACAGATGAAATTGTCATAAATTAACATCAATTTTTTTCCTCTCTCTCTCCTGCAAACGTCTGAAAATAAATTCGGTGAACCAGACACTCTCAATTTTAATTTTAGCAAAGAGAAGATCAAAATTAAAACTTTATTCGAAATTTTTTTACCTCCCAAGCTAAATAAATAAATAAATAAATAAATAAATTATATTAGTGGTTAACATTCATAGACCGCACTGATAGAACTGTAAAATTCATAAGTTTTTCCCCCCAACATCTGGATAAAATACACAATTGTACCCCGTATTAAAAGTATATCCAAACAACTCCCACATCTAAAATAAAATAAATTTAAAAAGAATAAATGAAAAAAAAAGTCAAATTGTTTCCTTCTCGTGGAACGTTCTTTTTTTCCACATCAACTCACTTCTTGTAATGGAGACGGAAAGTCAGTATCTTCATTTCTCTTTGTCATGCCACTCCATGTAATATTGATCGAAAAATACTTTTCCTCTCACTTTGGGTTACGACCTCTAGTGCCGTTTTTTTCTTTTCAATTCATTCTTATCTGGACAAATATTGGACAAAACGGAAGAGATAAAACCCACTCACCTTAAACTGTTGAATCAAAAATAACAAAAACGGTACATTAAATTTCATGTTATATAAAATGAGGAAAACTACCATAAATTACTTATTCCCTTTATACAAGACTATAAAACACTCCCAATAACCGAAGCACAACAAATTGCTATAATAGCCCCGTGTGTTTGAAAGCTCCATCTATTTTTGGTTTATAAAAATAACCTAAAGAGCGTTATTTACGTGCGAAGTTCTACAAAAGCGTTATTATCTTGTCTTGTGGTTTGTATATGAATATTATTGTAACCTTAACGTATTTGTCCGTCTACGTTTTGTCGTCTTCGTTTTGACCCGAGTTCAAAACTTCCATTGTTTGTTCCAATTTTAAAACCTTATTTATTTTTAACTTTTAACTTTTACTTTTGGTCAAATCTCACATTTACAGTATATGTTTTCTGGATGTTTTTATAAACAGCAAAAACAGAAGACAAAAACTCGTCTAACTATGAATGCAATATTATTTTGTTTGCCACTGTTTATAGTTTAATTTTGGAGTTTTACGAGTAAATGGTAATTAATTCAATGACAGTTTATGGTGTCCATTCTGCTTACATAAACACTAAAAACAACAAAAAAATTTTTTTTTTTTTAATTGCTAATAAAAATAAAATTTTCCAGCTAATCTAAACTTATTACTTAGGCTTCACTGCATTACACGAAAGCCCTTTTAGGCTTCTCTGCATTACACGAGAGTCCATATTCCTGTTATTAACAGCAGCACCTGGCGAAGATTTTTAGAACAATCCACAACTACTCTCCATACAACTCAAACTGGTGTGAATTAACCAAAAAAAAAAAAAAAAGAAAAAAAAGAATTTTTTAATTAAAACTATATAAGTATATACGTATATATATTCTTGAGATATAAATTAATGTCATTTTCATTTGACTCCCAATTTTGAGCTTAAAGGAGTAAAATTATTGCTTAGGCAACCGATGGAGGTATTGGAATCTCTCTTAATTGCTCGCATACTTCACACAAAATGCCAAGCAAGTCGAAAACTCGAGTCGACTGTCTCGTTTCATCCGCTTTATAATTTCTGACTCGACTGTAGTAAATTACTCTTAATGAAGGAAATTGATCCATAAACGACCTTTTGTTTATCTTATTAATCACTTCATTTTCTTCTTCTTTGCACACCATCAGGCGCTAGTCACTTCCGGCTTAACATTTCAATTTGAGACTGCAGAAGATGGCGAGTTCTATTCTTAGAAAGAGACTCTAAAATCCTCACAGAAACTTATGTGTCAGAGCGTTTCAAAAAATTAAAAATACGACCTTTGCATTGCAAACAACATTCCTGCTTAGTTTTATTAAATACTCAAGATTTTTGTAGGAAAATCCAAACAAAACACTCGAATAAAGAATTCTAGCTGCCACACTTTTAAAAATATTCAACTAAAAAAAAATTCCGATAGGTAAATTCAATAATTGGTTCCGTATTCTACGAGAAAATTGCACTCTGCACAAGTCACAACTCATTTCAAAGGTTCATTCAAAGAAAATTTTTTTTTTATTTATATATTTGTCTGTATGCAAAGTAGAACGCACTTTCACTTTTCGCAGATTGAATTGTTTTGACTTTGCATGATACTATAGTCATGAGATATTATTATTACTTTTGCAAAAGTTTGCATGTTGTTTGTGGCGCATGCAATTATTTATCACGTTAAGTGAAATCATTAGGTTCAAAATTCACTAACAAGACCACCATTCAGCTTGTGTGAATAAATAAAAGAAATAAAAAATATTCACATGCTAAAAATGCTTATTTACCCTTAGACAAATATTGGAAATCCATGTTGGCTGCCAACACGCGCAAAAGCAATAAAATTCGAAGGAAAGAGAGGGAAGGAGGCGGAAAAAAATGCGAGGGGCGCTTAGAAATACCTTTCCAATAACTGGCAGAATGCAAAAATCTCCACCCCAAGTAAAC
The DNA here is from genome assembly GCA_034683725.1 of Strigamia crassipes. NCBI lineage: Eukaryota > Metazoa > Arthropoda > Chilopoda > Geophilomorpha > Linotaeniidae > Strigamia > Strigamia crassipes. The sequence continues at coordinate 31,368 of JAQFXT010000225.1, forward strand.
TTATTAAAGTTGGCAAAAAAGAAAAAAAAAAGAAAAAGAAAAAAAAAAAAAGAAAAAAGAAAGAGAAAATAATAATAGACTTTTTAAGATCACGGATAACAAGTCATCCTTAATAAATCGAAAGTTTTGTCGACAGGAAAAATGTGAGATTTGCTCCTTATCTTTGACCATAAAAGAAACAGGTATTAAGTAAGATGAAAGACATTGTGAAAACGGGTCTGGTGATTGTGGCAAACGCAATAAACGGTCGACATACAGACGGAGTAAAGTGGCAGTGGACAGAGCTTATCAGATAGGTGCAGGCAGCCCCAGGTGCACGCGACACAACACAGATAAGCCTATAAAAACATCCATCTCACTGTCGAATACATTTCCACTTGTAAACCTTCAATTTTAACCGACAAAATGAGATCATCCAAATTCAGGGCAGGCAAAAGCAAACTGCACGTCCACGCGCACAGATTCACTCGATTGGATTTGCACAGGGGTTCATTGCAAGCCTCTATTCTATCACGGCAAGAGAGGAGAAATTTAAGTTTCCAATCAAACTTCCAGCAGCTCGCCTTAATTAAACGTCACAGCTCTGCACATGTGCTCAACATTTCAGTGTCCGCTTTTTGGCATAATCAACAGTTGAAATCAATATTCATAAATCTTACCGACAAACACAAATCTGCTTTTGGATTATACATATTTGCACACCAAACACGCGTAGGTGTTTACATTTTAATATATATGTGGATACTCTGGATTTAAAGAGAGATGGTTTACAGTGAAGCACCGCTAAGGGGTTTTTCATTAAAATCTTTCATTTTTGACGGCTCAGAAAATTAAAACGGGCACAAAATAACTGTTTAAAATTCATACACCATTGGGATTGGTGCCACTTGGGTTTCCATCTTCCGCTAGGCTGCGGGTAAATATTTCCATCACGAAAATAATAAGTGTTTACATATTAAAATCCTAAGTGAAACTTGTGCAATGTAAAAGATTCGTAACACGGAGGGGCAAACTATGCGTGCAATGTAATCAAGTCGTCAGTCGTGCACGAATAAATTTTCCATAATTTTATAAATAAACATCATTCATTCTCCTGTCGCCTCATCGACTTTAAGAGAACGGTAAACCGTCTGTCCACATCCTTGTGGTTTGCCCTTGCCACCGTAACTTGTCCATGCAGTGCTAAACGAGAGCTCTGCTGCCTCCACTTGTGACTTGGGGTCTTGGTTTTTCCATTCCGACTTGCTTGAACGACAACGCCATTCTTTCACGGCTACTTTAAGAGGGTGCTAAACCATCTCTCCACCTTCGCGCGGTTCCCACGTAATGCTAAACAAGTGCTCAGGTATCTCCAGTCGTGGATCGGCTAAGCGGAATTGCTTTTGTTGTCGTCAGTTAAAGTATTAAGGTCTTGGTGTTTTTTTTATTTTGTGTAATTTGCCAATGCATTATTGTTGTAATATTCAACCATTGTTATAAACATGCCAGATAACAAGATACCCTCAAACCGGAACGCAAGAAGACAATACATCGACTCTTTCGATATGATTAAAACATACACAATACAGATGATATCCAAATACATTCGAGATGAAATCTAACACACAAAATGTCAATAATTATTATAAAGCTTTAATACAGAGAAAATATATTTACTACTATTATTTTTAATTTAATTTAATTTTTATGTTTAAATGTTAAAAAAAATAAAATCTAAGTGGTGTGCACAACTCATCAACTTTATACATTTTTGATTTGCTTGCTCGGCAAACACCGTTTCTGCCTCTCAAATATTCTAATATCGCTTCTTAAAAAGTTTCGCCAAACACAACCAGCACTAATTAGTAACTGCAAAAAGCAAGGTAATCAAGCTTTTCATTTCTTATCAGGATACACGAGGGGGATATGACAGTTGAACTGAGTTTTGTGCGTGGAAAACAATAATCGCGATGCTTATCGCAGCAAAGCTTGCATATACGCCCAACAAAATCCATTTTCCGCCTCGAAAACTTTTGCTCCATTTATGACAGATTTAATGCCACAGATAGATGCAGTGCTCATTATCAATAGTGCCGATCTTTATGCAACATTCGCATGCAAACAGTTCGAAACCGCAACACTTGCACACAGATTTAAAGTCAAAAGGTCGCTTTTCCATCTCGACCCGAAAACCAAATTCCGAATAATAACCACACACATTCGGTCTCCACCTTCAGCTATTTATCCGAATAGATTCCTGTTGCGACTCTCAAAGAATGGTATGTTAGAAATTGTCGACTCCTCGACTCGCTTTTAAATTAAACAAATAATTTATTCAAACGCCGCCCCGCCACACCAAAAAGTTGCTCGGTGCTACTTCGCTGCAAAACACAATTCCGAACTTGACTGGTGAAAAATTCATCAATCCAATCGCACAATTTCTATCATTTATGTAATCATCTCGTCCAATCTGGACTTCAGATTACTTCACTTTTCTTTTTAAATTAAAAAAAAAAAAAAAAAAAAAAAAAAATTATATTTTATATTTCTGCCATCTTTTGTTGGTTTTCTTTATTCGTCCTTTCTTATTCACTGCAGGGTTCGCACTTTTTATGACCATTTCTATGTTCTATTCTTCATCGTTAGTCCTACAACTCTTAAGTAGACTTAGTGTTTTTCCTGGACCTGCATGCTTTTTATTATTCTAAGTTTTCTTTGTTGCAGATATTTCCATTGTATTGCATTTATGACTCGGGACTTTGGGAGTTTAAAAAAAACAGTCATGTTTTTTATCATCTGATATTCTTTTTAATCCCTTAGGTCCTCAGTCTTCACCTAGCAGTCATGTTTGTTGTTGTTTTGGTCATCCACCAAGCCTGAGGTCGGTTTTGTGTAAAACTCACTTGCAGTTCTTCAACATCGTCACCAAATCTCTGTCCCCATCCGCAGATAGTTTGTGTGTACGTATGTGTGTGGTCCTCCTATGTACGGCCTAAATTGCTAGTACAATTATATTTCAATGTATTAGATTGGAAATAAAAATCTAAAAATATAATAGTAAAAAAAAAAAATATTTTTGAACTGTATAAATAGAATTAATTTGTTAAAACATCGCAGTCGAAGCTTATTATTTGCTTCCCAAATTTTAATTTACAGCGACATGTGATCGTCGTTCTCCGCATTGAGGTTGCACGTCTCTTCTTGTGGCTGTTAAAGAGCAGGCTGGCTGTGGTTTGGCTAACACAGTGGTTACTGCACATTGTCAGTCACACAGGAAACCAGAGGTCCAATTCTCAGTTTGAATTCCTCTAGCACCCAGACTGCATGCTTTTTATAGCCACGTGTCAATCAACAATTTATTTTTATTCCGTCTGTTGTTTTCCACAAACTCAATGAATTAAGCTGAAAGTGTGGTTATGGTTGCGTGCAACTACAGCATTAGTCCTCAAAAACCCCTTTGAACATTCCTGGAACTCTGACATTTATAAGACACCTTGTGTGCTCTAAGGAATGTTTGCTTTGGTGATACAAGCAATCAAAAATTCTTCTCCAAAATACCACACGGGAAATTGTTCCAGGATTTACACGCAGATTTACAGCAGAGCACTTGCATTTATATGTTTTTCAATTCAGATTCGCAGCAAACAAACGCCCATCTCCCCACCACCTCTCCATTCCAGCAAATACAGCGAAACAAAGTTAAATTTTCAAAAATAAAAAAGTGACATTTTGCAAGCGCCAAAAGCCATCAAGCACCAGAATGACCACTAACGTTAATTCAGTTGTTGGTTTGGGATTTGTAATGCGTCACGAGCAGTGCCATCAACTCTCGACATTCTTGTCTTCATTTCGCGTTTAATGGACACTGTTTTTCCTCATTTGTGAAATTAAATTGCATCAGCAGGCGACATAATGCAGGCCTTTAATTAATCAAATACTGATCGCACGTGTAATTACGGATTAAAACCGTAATTCCTCAACAAAGGAATTCCATCATGAGATGAGCAAACATTTTCTTCATAACTTATCGATCCATTGTTTGCACACTACAAAAGGCCCTCGTACGACTATATAGTTTGCAAGTAAAGTTGTTTGCTCAAAATATTGGTAATCGCCTTTGCACTGTGTCTACAATCATCGTGCAGGGCAGTGCAGAGCAGTGCATCGCAGGCAAGCTCAGGCGGAGCTTTGTTCAAGTTTGATGCAAGGATTGTGAGCACGAGTTATTGAAGCAGATAGAGAAGCCCACCGGGTTGTGTAACGGGCCAGCCTGATGGTGAGAAATGGGGCTATAAGAGGGAAAAAGGAGAGGAAAAAAAAACAAAGTTTGAATGTTGGTTTTGAGAAGTGGGAGGGCAGCAGGAAGTTGTTTAGGACGCTTAACTGGAAAAAATAGTGTCCAGGGCGCTCGTAAAGAAAGTCGTGTTTCTATAGATACTTTTATTCACGATATTAAATCAAAAATTGATGGGATTTTTTTTCTATCCTCGAGTTGTTTGGGGTAAATTTATAGAGCCTACAGAAAGGAGGGATCGGAGTGATTAACTGAAGTAAGGTTGTAGTATCTTAGGAGTTTAGTTTTGTGATGGGTTAAATGAGCCGAGTTTTAAAGAAAAAAAAATGGGGGTTGTTAATTTCGAAGAAAGTTTGTAATTGTGCTATTGATTTTTACACAGTGGTGAAGTAAAGACGAGGGTACAGGACTTGGAACGGTTAGGTTGCACCCATGTTGTAGAAATGTTGGGAAAATGTTTCAAATGTTGGATTTTATTGGATTTTGAGTTTTAATGTTGTGTTATTGAATTGAGATGTATGGGTTGGTAGTACAGGGCCCTAAGATATTTGACGGTTATAAAGCACTGCTGGGGCCCAGGTAGAGCCGGCTGGAGGTTTTGTGAGGCCTAAGAAAAATTGATTAGTGGGGCCTGGCAAAGTGCGGGCACTTCTGAGCGTGGAAAGATTATTAATGGGACCCCAAAAGTTATATTGCCAGATTTTCTCAGAAATTCGAAAGTGTGGGGCCCCTCTGAGTGCGGGCCCTGGGTCCACGGACCTTTTTGAGATTTTTTTGTTGAGATTTTTTAACTCTGATTTCTTCTGATTTTATCTTTATTCTTTTGATTTCTTCTGATTTTATCTTTATTCTTCTGATTTCTTCTGATTTTATCTTTATTCTTCTGATTTCTTCTGATTTTATCTTTATTCTTCTAATTTCTTCGATTTTATCTTTATTCTTCTAATTTCTTCTGATTTTATCTTTATTCTTCTGATTTCTTCTGATTTTATCTTTATTCTTCTGATTTCTTCTGATTTCTTCTGATTTTATCTTTATTCTTCTGATTTCTTCTGATTTTATCTTTATTCTTCTTTATTCTTCTGATTTCTTCTGATTTTATCTTTATTCTTCTTTATTCTTCTTTATTCTTCTGATTTTATCTTTATTCTTTTAATTTCTTCTGATTTTATCTTTATTCTTTTAATTTCTTCTGATTTTATCTTTATTCTTCTGATTTCTTCTGATTTTATCTTTATTCTTCTGATTTCTTCTGATTTTATCTTTATTCTTCTGATTTCTTCTAATTTCATCTTTCGTCTTCTGATCTCTTCTGATTTTATCTTTATTCTTCTGATTTCTTCTTCTCCCCCCTCCATTTTAAGGTAATTAAGGCCCCAAAAAAGTGCGGGGCCCATATGAGCGTGCAAAAGGTTATTAGTGAAGCCTCAAAAAATGCGGTACCTCCCTGAGCATGAAAAAAATTATTAGTGGGGCCTTCTAAACCCAGAAAAAGTTGTTAATGGAGCCCTCTGAGCGCAGAAAAAGTTATTAATGGGGCCCTCAAAGCGCAGAAAAAGTTATTAATGGGGCCACAAAAAATTATATTAGATTTTCTTAGAAATATAAAAGTGCAGGGCCCTTCTAAGCGCGGACCCAGAGCGCAGAAAAAGTTATTAATAGGGCCACAAAAAATTATATCAGATTTTCTTAGAAATATAAAAGTGCAGGGCCCCTCTAAGCGCAAACCCAGGGTCCAAAAACCTTTTTTTTCAGACTTTTTCGATTTTTTTACTCTGATTTATTTTGATTTTATCTTTATTCTTCTGGTTTCTTCTTTTTACCCTCATTTTGATGTAATTGGGGCCCCAAAAAGACCTCCCTCTGGCCTTGCTGTAGGCTGTTCGACTTTTCAGCCTTAACAATCTCAGCTATAACATGAAATTTTTAAGTGAAATCTGCACTCCCAAACAAACCACAAAAAAATGCATTTTAGGGAAACATCCATATATTTCTGTACAATATTAAAACTTTTTCTCCGCATCCCATTGTTTCGTTTCCATATTTAGTATATCCACAAGGCACGAAGTAGGAAAGTGGTGTGCGTGTGTTGCGGTCTCTTACCCACAAATTTCACATTTTTTCCCCTCCTCGCCCTCAAGTGGTGAGGGGGCGGCTATTTTCGAGCGAATGCATGCGCATGGCTCATAAAACCGTGTTACTCATGGCTTTATAAAACGGAAAACTTTCATTTTGAAGTTTCCTCCAAAAGCCAAAGTGATTTAATAAGAGAATGGCAAACAGTGAAATATGAACACAATCCCACAACATCTTTCCTTTATCTGACACATGATTTATACATTTATGTGTAGATATATAATTTAAATATGTTGATCCAAGAAATTTCGATTACTTGTGTGCAGGCCAAACCTTGGGAGTAGAAAAGAAGAAAATTTTAAAGTCCAAAGTAAATAAATTGTTGTACGTGATCAGAATCGGAGCGAATCAAAAAAAAACGAGAAGAAAGAACCGAAAAAAAAAAACATTCTATCTTCTTTTCCTCGTGACGGCGTGTCAATACACTCGACTGCAGTTTGCATTTGCCAATATTGAAGAAATTTAGCGTGCACTACTGCACCCCATTCTGACAGTGGTGCTGTGACAAGCGCCAATATCTTTACATATATGTCTTTTACTTTGCAACTTACAAGCGACTCAAAAAATGACTCTTCGGACGCCATGTTTGGCAACAGATTAAAGATTAAAATGTAAAATTGCAACATCGGGCCAGTGCATTACTCGGAAATTTAAATTTAAATTTTAAAGCGCTTTTCTTGCATTTTTTGACGGATGTTAAAAACCATTAAACCATTTGCTATTAGTCTTGGAAAAATGTAAATTGTGACCTCATCCTTGTCTGATTCGAGTCACGACATGTACATCCAGCGTGCACATCCAACTGGGTTTTCTGTCGTTTACTCAGTTATCGGTGCAAATGCATTACTCGGTCCCCGGGGACGCCCCTTCAAGACCTAATGCCGAGACAGACACTCTGCCTTTGGGGTCGTGACTCGGGAAAGTTGAAAAACAAACCAATATACTGCTGCTTTCCCACTTAGTGAATGCGTAGCTGCTTTGACGTGAACGTATATTAACTCTGCGACCTCACATCCAACAGCAGACATTAGTCACAGGTTACGGCCACGTCATTTAGATGCACCCCCAGTGACTAAAATATTTAAACGGATTTCATTAGTCGTAATTTGGGCATAAATTGTATGACACGCAAGGTGCATTCAAAGTTTCTGATTTTAGCGTTATAAACAGAATGAACACCAAAAACAGCTGGTTTCGGCTTAACTGCCACATAATGCTTGTTATAATACATCGAATTATGCGTAACTATCGTTGATTTAATCGAATTGTTAATTGACATGTAAAGTTACCGCCGAAATAAAGTTAAAATAGCATCCAAAACGTTTTCAACCTTTCGGTCTTCATCAGTGGATGAACATAATGCTTGCAGGTGAAGCCTCTACCACTCAAAATAAAGTATTTTTTTAAAAGTTATATCTACAGACCAAAAGAACCAAAGAAAAAGAAACTAACAAAAGGTTCTTTTAGTTTTGGAATTGAACACAATTCATAGTTAGGCAATACAGTGGAGGTTCTGTAATCCACACATCGGAGCGGCCGGTGTAGCATTACTGCAGATATGGTGGATTACTGGATTTTGAATACAAAATAGAACTGCAAGAACAAATCACACAATACAGGGTACTGTATACATCATTCTCTCTCTACCGCACACATGCACACATCGACAAGTCGTAACATATAAATTTCATATACCGACCTGCCGAGTGTCGGATTACTGGATGTGTCGGATTACAGAAACTCTACTGTATTCAGTTGTGCGCATGTAGAAAGTTGAAATTTAAATCAAAAGTGCAAAATTGTGATACAAACCAAGCACTGTTTTTGATATGTTTTGTCTCGTTTTGGCTGAAATAGAACAACCACGAGAGGCCTTTAGATACACCCTATTCACCACCAAAAATCCATCATTGTTACAAAAGACTGGCATTATTACCACAGCAGGAAACGGAGGAAAGGAAATGATAGATGTCAAATCTTGCTTAATCTCCTGGTGAATGCGCATCCTGCACCACCAAAATGAGATTATAATTGCACCCCATTTGCGTTACTCGTATACCTTTGCCATTATAATGGATTTCGAAATCCCCATCTCGACCGACCAGTGGATGCACGGTCTAACCATTCCAATTCCCCGATTGCATTATTCCGATAATTGACCCATTGAATCGCAACTTTTTACTCGGGCGTTTCTAATCATGCGCGCATTAAAGTTCCGCATAAACGAGCAGTTCCCGCCCCACACCCGGCAAGAAGAATTCCAATCCATTAATAATTCAGCCCGCACAAATTATCCCCTTCAATAAATGATGAGACAAATTAAATTTGCTTGCAACTCACTCAAAGTGATGAGCTTGGTATAGGCAGCAGTTCTGCAGCTCTCGTGTACTTCCAGGTACGTCACATCGCATCGATAAGTGCCTTCGTCGCTCAGATAAATTTGACGGACTGTGATGACGGGCGGGTCCACGTCCAAATTGAGTTTGGCTCGCGGTTCGGGTCGAGCCAGGTCCCCCTCAGCGCTGTCCACCACCAACGCGCTGTCGTTGTTGGTCACGTAGACGTAGACGCGGAAGCCGTTTTTGTACACTTTGATGCTGTGCAGTTGGCTGGGACACGACTCCAAGTCGACATCGCAGGGAAGCTGCACTGATGACGCCGCGATGGCTTTCACCTCGTGGAAAGCCGAAGGTTCTGCAAATACACAAGAAAATGGACTTTAGTGATGGTCGTAGAAAATGTCAAATAGGCCGTTATTTCATGACCCGGACTAATATACAAGAAAATGTTCAAAATTTTGATGGCAAGTTTTGACCATTGGTCAGTTGTTTGTTCGAGTAAATTTGGTTGATTATCGGGTTGAGTAAATTAATATGAATAAATGTTTGTTCGCGCACATAGAATGCAATTAGGGAAATTTAATTCAGGTAATGGAACAAGTTTTTCTCTCAACCCTTTTACTCTTTATGCCTTTTAGTGAAATGAGAAAAATTCTCATACATTTTGACCATAAAAATTTTCCCTTGTTTTATAATTTTCCCATTTTTATTTTTATTTTTCATCAACAGATGTCTCTTTACTAAGAAATTCAGCTAATAACAAACTAGTGCAAATAAAAGGCTGGAGAGACTAGAATGTGGTGTCGTGCGCGCATGCGTGAGGTAAATACTTGAACCAGTAAATTTTTTTTCAAAAAAAAAGTTTTAAAAAAAAAGTCTAATGATTTATTCAGCTTCCATGAAATATTGACAGAAATCGATAAATATCAGACGAGATCTTTTTATTTATAAAATTCAGTTTACACGACAAAAAAACTTTTAAAAGTAGCGATATTTCAAGAAAATAATTAATATCTCGTAAAAATAATCGATATTTTATGAAAATAATCGATATTTCATGAAAATAATCAATATTTCATGAAAATAATCAATATTTCACAAAAAATAATCGATAATTCACAAAAAAATCAATAATTCACAAAAAAAATCGATATTCCACTAAAAATAATTTATATTTCACTAAAAATAATCGATATTATCCAATACAATTCAATAAAAATACAAAAATAACAATCAAAAACGCAGTATACCCAACAAAAAAATCGTTGAAATCAAGAAACCCAGCCAAACAATCGACTACAAAAATCGATATCACTCCAAAAAAAAAAAAAAATCACCTAAAATAATTCACTAGAAAAGTAATAATCTGAGTAAATCCAGTTCACCTCACGTGGAAAAAAAATCTCTCACCGTTTCCTTACTGCACACTGTGAGTGATGAAACTCTAGTAAACTCAAGCAAATATATTTCATGTCATTTTGTATTTCTTTCATTTCTCTCCCTCAAGTGAGAAATAAATTTTTTCCTCTCTTTTCTTCCTTACTTATTTTTTTATATCAATGTTCCATCTAAAACTTGACACCTTTATTTCTTTTTGTGCTGATCCATCTTTTTTATTATTTCCTCCCCCTTTAAAGAAACCTTTAAAAAAAATCACTAGTACAAGCACTCTGTGCCTTCTTTTATTATTGTTATTATTCCAAAACAAAAAACTTTGCCTTTTTTTTTTTTTTTTTTTTTTTTTTTTTTTTTTTATACTCTCACACATGAAAAACAGAAAATGACATAAACCATTACTTGCACATGAAATGAGTTCAAATCACTTTTACAATTCCAATTCCCCACACAATTATTTCCCCACCAACTTAAACCTTTTTCTTTTACATTAAAAATGAGACTTTGGAAACTGAAATTGTAATCAATTTCTATTTCCATCCCTCAAACACCCCTAAGCAAAAGTTTCTCATTAAATGGCTCCACACTGCACCCTCTGGTGTGCACAAACCAAAAAGCATGCAAACTTTTAAAGAGCGGAAAAAATGCGATTGTAAAAACAATGGGAAACAAGTGAATGAGGTTGGGCTTTGGTGGTTCATTTAGGATAAGGAAAAATCACAAACCCAAGTACAAGCCTCATTACAGCTGTTGGCAAAAAAACAAGACAACTTTGGCGTCCTTTTTTGCTTTTTCCGACAAAAAACAATCGATAAATTGAATCTTTTTTTGATAAAATAAGCACGAAAATAAACTTTTTCCTGTTTTCCATGCGAAAATCGCGATTTAATGCACGTATTTCCGTTTAATCTAGACAACAACAAAACAAAACTTGGAATTTAATCTTTTTTCCTTCAAGTAATGAATACTTGATTTCTTTTTTTTTTCTTTTTCTTTTATTTGTTTTTGTTACTAAGGATATCTGTTGTAAATGATATAAAATTTGCAGACACGCAATAACATAGATTTTATTCTCTTCTTATTGCGATGCAACGTGACTAGAATAAATATTTTTTTTTTTTAAATAAAAAAAAAAAAGAAAATTTGAAGCATGAAAAAAAAATTAATCAATAACTAAACAAACGAGGTAATTCCATCGTTTTTATTAAATAACATAATTTTTCATCTTCATCTCAAGTTTCACCTTTCCTGCCAGTATATTTCCCACTCGCAATTGCATTTGGAGAGTTTGATTTGTATTCCAAAGTGTGCTCCGTATTGGTCAACCATCCCAGTGGTCATTGTGGTCTAGTGGACATTACACACCCCCCGGGGTACACGCAGTGAAATCGGCAAGAAAAAGTTTTAAAAAATCTCTAGATCAAGATGTCAAGAAGATCTCAATATTTATAACCTCAAACAATTAAATAAAAAAAACGAAACTATTCTCTTAAAAAACAATTGTTAATGATTGATTTAACATTGTTAAAATAACATTTGTAACTCTCTATTATTGATTTAACATTGTTAAAATAACATTTGTAACACTATTATTGATTTAACATTGTTAAAATAACATTTGTAACACTATTATTGATTTAAACAATTACTAACTCATTTTTATTGACAATGCAAAGCTGTATTGTTCTAAAAACCACAAATTTAACAATTTTAAACAATAAATGAAGCATTTTAAACAATTATTACAACATCTGTAGATTTGTAGACTGTTGAGGACATTCTGGCGGTTTAAATTATTGCCCCATTAAGACATTTTATTGCCAGCCGAAAGTTTTTAAAGCGAATACAAACTTTGTAACAATTCACTAAAATCCCCAGTTGGGCGCCATCAAAACTTTGCAGTAGTTGTTTTCAACATTGCAAAGAAAAAATCCTCTCACTTCAGCAATTCTGTATACAGTCATTATCTCCATAAAGGGTTTCCTTCGCACATCTACAAAATGATCCGAGTTGACTCTACGCTAAACTTATCCATCTGTTCTTATTCCTTTTTCTCGCTCTACCGACAACTAAAGCGATCTACCTGACTTTTATTTGATTCTCCCAGTTCTTGCCCACTTTTTTCTTTTTACTTTCTCCACCTCACAATTTTCAAATCAGCTCAACAGACCGAGAAGAAAGAACTTTCCCTTTGAGGAAAAAAAAGAACTGTTACCAAACTCACTTGATATGCCAAGCAGGTTTATAAGTCTTATGAGCAGAAAGAAAGAGCAGAGCGATAAGATTTACACTTGTGTGCTCGGTACCGTTGTTTCAAACTGATTAAGCAGTCAAGCTTCCAATGCCCAGCAATTTTTTTCCTCATTAGTTTTAGCATGGAGATTGGAGCAAAATTCCACATAATTAGGCAAATCAAGATTGATTGCGTGAGCGCGTAGATGCCGCCTCTCTTTGTCTTTGAGGTTTTTGTTTTGCTTTGATTTAAGATAGTCAGTTTCCGGTTAATGGTTACCTGGAAGTGACGCTTTTTACGTCATAATTAATATCAAGATTCCTGCGCTAGGTTCTGCCGAGCTTTGTGGTACCTTGGTGGTTCTGACGGACCCGCAGTGTTAGACCATATCAGCCTTGGAAAGTGACTTTCAAGAAAGTAAATCTCCGAATAAACGCCAGGTCCGTATATCGGCCTGGGCTCATTTAAGCGCTCCGGGGCTCACTGGCAATTTACACATTAAACGCCGGGAGTCACAAAAATGCCTGATGTTTTACCAAATCAGGGCTTCCTGGCAAATCCTGACTTTCTTTATTCACTGAAATAATATTCCAAGCACTTTACACTAGTGGAAATTAAATCTCGATCTACTTTCCTGACTTTCTTTAGTCACTTTAAAATGACGCGCATGCGCGTAAAGCACTTTACACTAGTGCAAATTGCAACTGAGAACTGTTTGTCATTGCTTAAGCTTTAAAGGCGTACTCTATGTGCAGAATAATTTTATTCCTTTTTCCTCCGGATAACATTAAGAGACAACTGACAGCCAAAATCAATTGGCTTCTACTGCTGTGTTAGCGAAAACCAAGATTGATTGCCTCAATTCTTTGAGATATTTCTTTGTTCCTTAGCTTCTTTTGTGGGTTTTGTCATACAACCACGATTTGGATGGCTTTGCTAGTATAGACTCCGCTCACTGTGCTCATCAGAAACCAATCTGAAGAGCCATGTTCAAACCACTTGTTTAATTCTGAACAGAATTTTCACCGGGACCCAAACTCATTCTCAGGCGCACTGCCCCATACAAGTCCATAAAAATGAGACCAATACCCGGCTTTGGCGGACACGCCTTAAAATGCAAGTTTGGATCTGATTGGCTGGTTCTTTTTCATGCCATAAAAGTCGTTTTATCCGGCATTGTCAGATAATTCAAATTATATACGGTATTCGGTACTACTCCTATTCATATCGCGCGTATTACGTAACACCGTATTTTTTTTTGTTTGAAGTTTTTGTTGTTGGGACATCCATAGCTCTTCTGCCGGAATCGAAGACCTGCCAACAGTTTTTGATAAGAGCTATATTTTCATATGGTGAACTGCCGACAACTAATTTTCCACAAGAGCGTAAAGTTGAAAATGTGCCAACTCGTCCTAAGCCTCAAAGAGAGCATACATGCAGATTAATTTTATTCCTTCTTCCTTCGGCGAACATTAACAGGCAACTGGCGACCGAAATCAATTGGTATTGCTGTTCTGCCTGCTGTGTTTGAGAAAATCCCAGATTTGCACATTGCAACCCAAAAATTTAAATAAATCAATCGATTTCCTAACCAGACTCACCCATTCTACGCTTCCCCTCCCTTTTTCCCTCCAAGAATGAAGTGGCGCTTCAAGCTGCCCCACCCCGTCAACCCGGCAGCCCCTCTTCGGCGCGATGGTCAATCTGGCAGTCCATCGGTGGCGCGCCAAAAGCAATCATCGCAGTCACGGTCTCGCAATACTGATAGAAATAGAAACCTCTTCAAGTACAAAATACCAAATCATCTCCTCCCTTTTACAACAAACAAATTTGCTCCAGTCATCAACTTGTACTTTATTAACTTTCAAACACATTTCCGCATATCCATTTTCATTTTATTTTTACTTTTTGCTTACAATCTGCGACAAAACGATCGCGTACAGCCGATTTTGATGGCAGAATTCAGCGGTGCGGAATCAGCATATAGCACAGGCTGAGCAAAAAAAACCAAACAGTTCTCTCTTCTCCAACTTTTATACCCGCTACCACCAAATCCCCAAGCCGTAACAAACTCGCAAAAAAGTATGTATAAAACTCCGAAATAACACCCCCTTTTTCTCCACTCATCTGCATACGCACGCTCAACCACTTTCCCCACTTTTTTCTCGAGGACCCATGTGTTGCCAAGCGACCAAAGTCTCCAGATCGCCGACTCAACTGTCAATGTTAATCTCCCTTGAGTTGAGCTGAATGATTAATTTGACTGAAAAGAAATAGGAATCAATAACTGCACATTTTATCGATTTTCTTTCTTTGATTATTTTTAATTAATATTTGTTTTAAGGCTAACACATCATCTTCACTGAAAGTAATTGCAATTCATATAAAAGAGGCAAAAAAAAGAAAAGTTAAGTCGCTTGCTTCCACACAATGCAATTAGCCTTGATTAATGGAACCAATTTAATTACATTAAGACAACTAAGTGAAAACTGCGGCTAGACGCAAATACCTTTAATTGTATCCCCCACTCACCACCCTATTTCAATCTTTGCGTCAACATTTTCGCATCAGCATCCGGCCAACATCCAGTTACAAGAAAAATGCCTATTGATAGGCGATATTATCAGTAGTAATATACCGAGCGCGCCGAGTAATTGTCAAATAATTAGGTACGCACGAATCTTATCTGACAAAAAGATGAGTGCTGACCTAATTTTGATAATTACTCAAGCGCGAGGTGTATTTAATACACTGTAAATGATGAACTCGAATTTCTCCATCACGAGGATGCAGCAGCCATTATGAATTGTTTGTAAAACCCGCAATAGATGGCGCAATAGATAGTGCATTATCAAAATGGTGAATCTGGCCACCAATCCAACGGCAAATGGAGTTTGTTATGCGCTTAGGGATTGGTCGGATCAACCATGGCATTGTTGTAACGCCATTCACATTGCTCCTCAAAGCTGCATAGAATATTATCAAAGCTAGTGGTAAATTACCGTGGTAACAATGAAGATTTCTCAGACACATCTGCCACCCATAATCAACTAAGTTCTGTCGTTTTCACAGTTCTCGGTGCAAATGCAAGATTGGGATCGCAGCCCGTTTAAGAGGCCATAACCACATTAAGTGTCAATAGTACAATACCATGCAATTGCCACATTTAGAACAGGTTAGAATACCATGTTATTTCCCCCCTGGCAACAGACGATAAAAAAAAGTGCAATATACTTGTATGTAGTGATTAGAAAAAGATGACCAACCCAGAACCAAAAGATATATGTTATTAAGCACAAATGATAGAAAAAAGTGTGTTAGATACCAATACCGATCTTAGATTACATCTAGCTAATGATTAAAGATTCAAGAGATGTCGCATAGTGGATGTAGACATAATGGGTCATTCGGATCTCAGATGAACAGCACTCAGCAAAGTTATAACCACATTGTGTTTTTCCACAGCGACACACGTATCTTTTATCATTCCCAAAGTTGATATAGTATTGCAGTTGATATAATATTGTGTTTGATGGCGTAAAACGGCGCTTTATAACTGAATAAAATACGAAAATAAATTCTAAATCACTACTGATGATGATCGAGTGATTATCATCAGTAGTGATTGCTACTTGACGCTTAACAACTAAAACAAAAAAATACAAAACGGGTTGCATTATTAATAAAGACCATTGACAGCAAACTCAACAATGTTTTCCATTAAATTCCTAATTAAAAATTAGAAATTAATCAGTTGCAATTAATTTGGCTCCAATCAAGGTCCAATGGGATAATATCCCTAGCCTGAGGGGCTGCGAGTGTCGTGTGTGCTCCCAAACCCGAAACTGGTTTACAAGGTCGGTTCCGAAAGGGGGAAAAAGAAAAAAAAAAATTAAAGTTCGTTGGGAAGTTCCCAAGAGAGAAGTTTTGAAAAGCTCGGTTTTTTGTTTCTCGAAAACAAATAAAAATTTCTCTTCATCATCACGAAACGTTCTCATTATTTCCAGCGCAAAAATTGACTAATTGCAGATGGTTTTCGGCGTTCCTTGATACCCAGGCAGGTGTCAATACACCCCAGTCCCAGTTTGACTTCCATTAGAGAGGAAGCGGGGTGTGGGGGGGCCATGTGATGAAGCAGATGAAGGCAGGAAGAGAGGAAACCGCCTCACTGACCCTCCACATGTATGAAGCAGCTGCTTTGCACAATGGGGTATGGCAGAAAGAAGGAAGGGTCTATTTCCCACCTGGAACGCGTCTACCTTTAAATTTTTTATAAATGGTATTGTATAAAATGTAAATAATTTCGCGCCATTTAATATTAATTTGCTTTGTTTTCAGTCAAAATATTTGCTGTGCATTTTTTTTAATTATTATTATTCTCGAGGATATGAATATTAATTAAAATTCCAACGCGTAAGCTGAATTTATTCAAATAAAAAAAATTTTATATTTAATCATCTATTTTAAATTTACACGTAAATATTTTATTTTTTTTTTGGGTTTTTTTTTAAATTTTATTTTTATGAATCGGGACTTAATTCATTAGATTTGTGCGGCGTTTCAATTCCGTTATAAATATTAATGGAAAGAAAAAAATGGATGTCACTTTTCATTCCGTTCTGCGTGTGTGTAGTGTGCGACTATTTCTCCAGACAACAACAGAAGGAAAAGAAAAAAGAAGCTGAGAAAAAAGTAAAAACGACCACAACTTTTTACTCCAAATCTCACCGGCATTCACCTCGCGTGTCTCACTCGGATAACTCATTTAATGATTGCCATTGGCCATTACATCCAAATCCCACGACAAACGCCGGATGTTCAACGGACCACCTCACCAACCACCCTTTACCCTCCCATCCCTACTTCCCAAAAAAAGATACATTTTTCTTTCCAACAAATCGAGCATGCAGTGATTCTTTTAAATCCAGGCTCAGAAACTTCCTAGTGAATTATTCTTTATGGAACGGCATGTGGATTGCGCAAAATGCCTTGAGAAAACACGAGAAAAATTAATACAACTTTAGTTCTAAAAATAAATGGGAAAAATGATGTTGAAACACAACACAACAGTTGTCTTAAAATAAAGTGTAAGAGTTGAACTCAACACAGCACAATGGTTCTAAAAAGTGAAAAACTTGAGGAAAAATAGAACACAATAAAAAGTAAAAAACTGGTAAAAAAGAAATAAAATACTACACAACACAACAGTTCTAAAAAAGTAAAAAACTGTAGAGCAATAGAACACAACACTTCTTAAAAAAAGTGAAAGACTGGAGAAAGAAAAATAGAACACAACTCAACAGTTCTAAAATAAAGTGATAAACTGGAGAGTAATATAACACAACAGTTCTAAAAAAAATAAAAAACTAGAGAAAGAAAGAGAAATAGAACACAACAATTCTTAAAAAAGTGAAAGACTGGAGAAAAAAAAATAGAACATAACTCAACAGTTCTAAAAAAAAGTAATAAACTGGATGGTAATAGAACAAAACAGTTCTAAAAAAAATAAAAAACTAGAGAAATAGAACACATCACAACAGTTCTAAAAAGTGAAAAACTGGAACGAGAACTAGAACACAACCGGTTCTAAAAAAATAAAAAACTGGAGAGAAAAATAAAACACCACAACAGTTCTACAAAAATAAAAAACTGCAGACAGAGAAATGGAACACAACACAAGTTCTAAAAAAGTAAAAACTGGAAAGAGAAAAATAGAACACAACACAACAGTTCTAAAAAAGTAAAAAACTAGAGAGAAAGAAAGAAATAGAACACAACACAAGTTCTAAAAAGTAAAAAACTGGAGAAAGAGAAATACAACACAACACAAGTTCTAAAAAAGTGGAAAAAACAAACAAACTTCAACACAACAATTCTAAAAAACTGTTTATAGTTACACTGAAATTAAACACTGAAATTAAACAAAATTTAAAAAAAAATAAATAAATAAAAAAAAATGTTGACTCCAGCAAAACCCAACAGACCAAAACCAGTTCTAAAAAAAAAAGTTTAAAACTTAAACCAAAGTTAAACAAAACTTCTTAAACCACTGAGAAAAAAAAAGTAGAACACAACACAAAAATTCTAAAAAAAGAAACAAAAAAAAAATGGAGAGGAAGTCACAAATATTTGTTGTTAAAATTGGTACAAATTTCGATAGAGGAAGTTGAGTTCAGGGCGTCTTTGAAGATGAGTTAAGGGATGATGCATCGAAATAGAGGGCAATTGAGTTTATTTTGGGAGGTTAAACGAATCTCCAAACTTAGTATTGCGCCAAGAGAAACCCAACGTTATAAATAGACAAATCCAGACAAGGTCCTTCATTTAAATAAACTTTCTTTAAACACTTATCGCTCTTTCCACACATATTCCACGAGCCCTTTAATCAAAACAGACGCTCAAACCGCCTCGTTTTACACCGTTTTAAACATATTTTCCACACTTGCCACTTTTCAACTTGAAAACACATCGATTCCCCATTTCCCCACACTTTATTTACTTATTCTTTTTGCTCGTTTTCTCTCACCGCGACACGAGAAAAAAATGACCAGGTGATTTATCATCCGTTCGTTTCCTTTCTCAGCTCGCTGATAACCCGAGTGTAGGTGCTTGACAGGTCGCCAAAACTAACCAAATCAAAAGCTAATTTCTTCTCCTTATCGACGACTTTTAGTGGACAAAAGATTTCTCCCTTTGAGCTAACGAGTAAAGCAGTAGCTCCACTAAACATCCCTCCTTCGGCTTGAGTAGCAGCTGCTCACGTTGCATAATAAACGACAGGTGGACACAACTAACCGCTGTGCAAATTAATGCTACACATCTTGTTCATTAATTTTTCAGCTCCAAAATGAGTCGAATATTTACTCAGTACGATTCAATTACTTACCCTCAACCGGCTATATTAGGAAAAGGTTTGAAAATAAACTTGCCAACACAAAACCAAAACTACACAGACTAAACAAAACCACCAAAAACACTATAAAACACCCAATACCAAATACCGAATTTTTCAAAAATACCAAAAATTCATTTTTCAAAAATGCCAAATTTTCACCAACTACCCAATTTTCACCAACTATCCAATTTTCACCAACTACCTAATTTTCAGCAACTACCCAATTTTCACCAAATACCCAATTTTCCCACTTTTTGTCAATTTTAACAATTAAATCAGAACAAACGAGACCACTTTTAAGTGTCTAACCCGACCCAATTAATCTTTGCGTTCACATTGAGCCAATTGGGACAGCGGGGGGGTCACCAAGTTGTACTCACCAGTCGTTGAAAACGATGACGCCACGTGGATGACAGTGTTGATCAAGAGTACGAATAGCAGTGTTGTGGGTCCACTAACCCTCATGGTCGGCTAAAATGTTTTCTTTTTGTTGATTTTTCAGACGGGTCTTGATTTGCGAGTTGAAAAGCGTGGTCCGGCAGAGTTAAAAAAATCACAAATTTGTCATTGGTATCGATCACGAGTCAGAGACGTGTGACATCTATCCGAAGAGCTCGGCGCACACCTCTCGCACTTGAATCTCATGGCCCAGTCACGCTGCACAGACTCCCTTCTAGCTTCCGCAGACGGGTGCACCTCCCTGCACTCTCCGTTTCCTCAACAACTTAGGCACACACGGCGCCGCACTAGCGGCCAGCCGGCAAACTAAACACCCCGAGCGTATCAAAAAAATTCAAATCACCCAACACCCCGGCATTTAAGTTCCCAAAAAAAGCACCCAAAACTCGTTTCCCGGCGTTATTTCGCGTCCGTTTCGGTTTAATCGGTCAAAATTCTAATTAATCATTAAAACTAAAATTTAAAAAAAGAAAAAAAAATCCAAATCCTTTAATCGCATTGACTTTGCGGTATTTAAAACAGATTGCACTAATTGTAACTTATTTAGCATTAATTTAGTTAAAGTCATTGAGGTAATCCCCTGGACAAACCACTTTCGACCAAACTGTCAACACATCAAACCGACCAAACCCCCAATTGAATTCAAACGCTTTCATTAATTCACGGATCGCACGTGAGACGGCGCCACCAGCCCCGAGACCGCTCGCACGCCCATCGCTCGCACATGCCACACCACACGACGCCGAGTGAGCAAGCATGCCGGGAAGACAGCTAGAGCCCTCGGTCGGTGCACGCGCCAACCTTAGCCTCGACCAGGTGGCCCCATCCCGACTCGAGCGCAGCACGGCGGAGGGACGAGGCAGAGATGCGGGTCCCAGTGGCATCAGACGGGTACCGGGCGAGTGGCTGAGCGCGTCGCACACTCCACCCCAATCCCACACTATGCACTGGATACCCTTGACACAACTTTGCTATGGACTGTGTAAAAGGGAGAGGAGAAATGCTGCAACAGTGGCAACCAACTGCAAAACCTCGTTGGCAACCACCCTAGTGCTTTGGTGTCTTCTCATGCTTTCCGGTAAGTTTTTCAAAAACATTTATCCATTTTTTTTTTCCAATTATAAATTTCTCATTTTTAAATATAACTCTTATAATGACATATACACGTCTTAGCCGTACGGCAAGACGACTTTTTATACATATGAAATTAGCAGTCTAAAGTCCACCCGCTTACGGGTAGACACCTTGTGTAACTCATCCCCCTTACACACGTAACAATATATAAATATATATATACGGTTGCGGTAACGATATATATATACGCTTTTCCAACAATAGCTTAGAGAATTTATAGAAATCCAACACTTCTCCAGCAAAAGGTTGGAGTAGTTTAAAGTCCCCCCACTTACGGTAACGATTATACACATGAAATAAGCAGTCTAACGTTATATATAAATATATATAAAAGGTTATTCTAAATGAGTTTAAGCTGGTTTTACCTGACGCTGCACCCACGGCAGCTGCGCCACGCGCCAGTTGTTTAAAGCCCCCTCCCACCAGACTCCAGGTGGGCAGTGGATAAGAGCAATAACCCCCCTCGCCACACCTCAACCGAACGCCTGCCATCTCTCTTTACGAGCAGGTGAAGAGAGCAGATGCAAACTGACAACCAAATTATAAATTCGACCCAAGGTCAAAAACACAGAGCGCGAAAAGTAGATATAAAATATAACGTTTCTCTTTTATTCCCATCACTCATTTCACCAAACTAAATTTAGTCGGGAACTAGGTGAGCATTTCCGTCGTGGTTGCAGACTAAGCCAATTTCTATGTTTAGAAAGTTTAACAAGACGGCGCACAACCCGAAAAATATAAATAAATGACTGAAAATTCCGGGCTTACGTTTCCTAACGGTTAAAATCAATTGCATCGATTAAAAACTCGTTGCATTTTAAACAATTTTTTCATTTTTTTTTTTTTTGAGTTTGTTTTTACGTTTGGTTAAGTCGGAGTCGCTATAATCGATGGTAAATCCATATAAACTAGCCAAGCAAGTGTCGTGTCCTCCTATATATAGTCAGAGCAGCTGGTCATGGCGAGCTAAGAAATTGTTTACAAGCTTCCTGTCTGCATCAGCTGCCTTGCCCAAAGGGACAGTCACACCATTACCAGTCACCACTACCAACACCCCCCTCATTATCGTGTCACATTCGTTTCCCCTTCCTCTCATTGTCTGTGACTGACAACCATTGAGATATTTTTGCGTGCTTGCTTACTACGCGGCCGTATAAGGTGCATTAAAAACATTAATAACAATTTAACAAAAACAAAAATCAATTCGGGCAAGAATAAACCATTATATGCTCTTGTATAGACGGGCACACGCAATAAGTAGCGCTTTTGCTCACTTTGCGATTTGGAAACGGTGCTGGCCACTGCTATCAAATATTAACTAGACGAGCAATTAGTGCTAAAATTAGTTGTGTAAACAGCTGTGAGTGGCATTTTTTTAAGGTTATTATTATCGAATTTAGAGTGAAACTATTCGAGTTAGCATATTAGCGATAATTAGCATAAAGTATCAGTTTACAATTTTGCAAAATTCTAGTTAACTTTTTTAATTTCGTGCTACTTTACGTAATTCTAGCTCTTTTTTAAACGTAATTTTTTTTTACGTGATTCTAAAAAAATTTTACGTAATTCTCGATACTTTTACGTAATTCTAGGTACTTTTACATAATTCTGGATGCTTTTACTGAAATCTAGATACTTTTTATCTAACTCTAGACACTTTTACATAATTCTAGACACACTTACACAATTCCAGATACTCTTTACGTAATTCTAGATACTTTTTACGTAATTCCATTTACTTTTTACGTAATTCCAGCTACTTTTTACGTAATTCTAGATACTTTTTACGTAATTCCATCTACTTTTTACGTAATTCCATCTACTTTTTACGTAATTCCGGCTAATTTTTACGTAATTATAAATATTTTTACGTAATTATAAATATTTTTACGTAATTCTAGATATTTTTCCGTAATTCTAGATATTTTTATATAATTATAAAGACTGTTTACGAATTTAGCTAACTTTTTACGTAATTCTAAATATTTTTTACCTAATTGTAACCAATTTTTACTACGCAAATCTCTATTCTTTTTCATTCCAATCAACCGTAATTTATTATACATATTTCTCCATATTTTTCAACAAACTAAATCCACTTGAGGAACTAACCATGGCCAGGTTATAATGCTTACATAATGCAATTTCCTGTCAATGAGCCTTGAACGTGTCAATTGAATAATTATCTTCCTGTTCACTCACAAAAGAAATCCATCAATAAACTCCCTGAAATTCTTTTTCTTATTTCATCACATTCCATACCCCAACCAACCCACAAACAAAAAAAAACAAAAAAAAAAAAAGAAGAAAAAAAACCAAATAATCATCATCATCATCACCATCACCATCACCATCTTACAAATTCCATCAATAAAAGAAACCCCAGTGCGGTCACATCAAAAAAGAAACACCCTCCTCCCATTTCAATAAAAATTTCAATCTTATTACACATAGCTCTTTGGCATTCGATTTAATCAATAGTGAAAACACAACGCCCTTTTTCCCTTTTACATTTCAACCGAACCACAAAAGATCCTTCACTCGACCTCCATTAGAAGCGACCACATTCAAGGCCCCCCCCCCCCCCCCCCCTTCAATCAAACTCGATCAGAACATCCGGTGACGCCACTCGAACGCAGCTCCATATTCCCCCCTCGGTTGCTGCCAAAATGGCATAATTACCGTCCCGATATGGGCCCTGAAGGATGAGAACCGACAGACCCGTGTGTGTGTGTGTTGATTGTTGACCACCTGTTGTCGAGATAAGTGAAGTTCTTGCGCACCCTCGAGTCCAATATTCATACGTTGGCAATCCCATTATCGCCAATCGATAGATTTGTAAACATTGATGAGTAAAAGGGGGCCGGGAACGACGCAAGTTCGGGCGCAGGGTATCTGTCAGTGGGAAGAGGAGCATCTGTTGGTGAATTTTTCACATACACTTATTTACACGCGTGTCAAAAACTCATTAATGAGTAAATCACCGAAGGAGGGTAAAGGAAAACAAGGTTCACACCTGAGAGAAATTTTTCAAGTAAACCCATTAAAGTTTAACGATACATCAAAACGGGCAAATGGCGTGTAAAATGAAACGAGCGCGAGCAATTTATCAAGTTAAAACTCCAAAACAAAGTGCGCCCTATACAGTGCGAATATAGAAGCCGCAAATTTATTCACTGAATAAACAACTTCACTTGGTCGTCTCCAAGCTGTTTAACGTTTGCGGTGTGTACTCAACAATCAAACTCTATATGAGGACATAGTTCACCACTGGCGAAAACACTTCGTCCGTCGAAAACCCTGCGCGACGAGCCTTGCGCGATATCGTGCCACTGCACATTGTGGTATCTTTTGATTTGGGGACTTCTTTAAAAATACGTCTATCCTAAAATGTTTTAAATTTTTCATTCACTGCTTTTGACACTTTCTCTTACTTTTTTTGAGTAACTAACCAGTGCATGTCCGGATTAACCATAAGGCAGAGTAGGCCTATGGGTCACGCACTGTTTAGGAGCCCATGCACGAGAAAACTCCAAAAACGAAGATTTCTGAAAGTTAATTTGCAAGATTTTGACTGCCAACCCAAGTAGCACAAATACGTAGATTCTACGTAGACATTCTATCTATCTATATAGAATTTTGAAAGCCTCTAGCTAGAGGCGATATAGTGTCTACA